>QJOB01000475.1:0-14319 GCA_004155035.1 Monosporascus sp. 5C6A | reverse complement strand
GGGTGGAGCGTAAAAGCTTTGTTAAATTTACGGAACAAAAAACGTACGGTAAAATTCCCGAACGTTAAATTAACTCCTATTAGAGATTTCTCGATCCGAGTTAAATCTCGAAACGATTTAAGCGTTTTAATACTTAAAACAGTTATTTAAAAGAAAATACGTTCGGGGATAAAAGTTAATTTTAAAATATATATATCCGCTTTTTTGCTTTATTTTTAACGTACCTGTTATTTAGCATTTTTGCTTTGTTAATAAAACTGTAAAATTATTACTTTTTAACTTTTTATAATAGATTTCAAAATTATCATGATTTTGTTTTATGCTTTCGAAAATGTTTAAAGGAAGTTAGCTCTATTTGTAGTTTCGAAAGCCCGTCCGTAATAATGTTCCCAAAATTAATAACGAAATTTCTGCTTTAAAAAGGCAAATATATTTATAGTAAAGGGTTGGAAAATATAGAGAGCGTACGTAAGTAAGAAAATAATATAAATCTTGTTTTAAAGGTATATCCATATAAGGTTTTCGGTAATATAGCTATTATAGCTGTTAATAATTAAAAACGTTTATTTGTTAAGATTCTTAGATTTAATATTAAGGATAAAAACTTTGCAAAATTATTCTAGGCCGATTTCGATATTCGTTTAATCGTTTTCTAAAGTAATAAATTATTAATATTTGTAAATTTTAGCATTTAAATCGGGAAATTATTATTATTATACGTTAACGCCATTAAAGATAAGGAAAGATAATAATGAACGTTTGTTAATATTAACGTAGGCAATTATAGTAATTTAAACCTTTTTAAAAGCGTTTTTAAAATGAATATACTTTTTAAAACTTTGTCGAAAACGAAAAAGTTCCTTTTTATACTTTTTATTATTCCGATTTCGTTCGGGTTATATTTGTTCTGTTATTTGATAACTTTGACTCTCGGTAAAACGAAACGATTAAAAAAAATTTATAAAAGCTGGAAACATTTTATTTAAACCTTTATAATCCATTGTTTTGTTTTTAAAAGTTTTAATTTTAAAACAACAGCGCAGAAATCGGGTTACTCAATTTTTTTAATCGTAAAAGGTTATTATTATTAATTACAATACGTTATACGTATAAACGAAATCGGGAATAAAGTTGTATAACGGTTTAGAGATTCTCAATTCCCAATTATTACATCCAAATCGTACGGTTTATGCTAATAAATAAATCTTAAACATTAACCAATGAGGTCTTTGTGTTACGTTTAATAATAACAAAGTACGTTTTACTTACTTAAGTTTTATTATAAACAGCTATTTTTAAGTTTAAGAAATAAATAGCAATCGTAATTATATATTTAAATCGTGTTTTTTTTAACGTTTTCGCGCGTTTTAGTGCGTTTTTACTTAATTATATAAAAATAGTTTAACGCTTAGCGCTATACCGTATAACTGCATTTAACGTTGTCCTGCGCTTTAACGTCAATCTGCGCGTAACGTAAGCTTTTTTAATTATTTATAACGTAATTACGACCATTCCTTTAAATTACCAGAATGTCTGAAAAGTTAAGTCGTAATACGATTTTCCTTTTTCTAGGATTTTCGTTCTTAAAAATTATTTGTAGTTTTGTAATAAACGTATTTCTTTTCTGTTATGACCCAACACCTCTTGGCCTTCACAAACGGTCAGAAGCAGGGGTTCTCCAATTCCGAATCACGTATCATCACGTGCAATAACCTAAAAATCATGGGGATCATTTTCGAGTACAATAATCCAAGGATCATTAGGATCATTTTCGAGTATAATAATCCTAGGATTATTGGGATTATTATCGAGTGCAATAATTTAAAAAAACATTACATAATTTATCAATATATAGATACGTTTATTACCTTTCATAGTTTTAGATAGCACCAGCTTGTAATATAACTTAGTTACCCAGATTACCCTTAGTTATTTGTTATTACCAGACGTAACTAATATACCCGTTATTACTTAGTTTTTTACAGTATTACTATTAATATAAACCCGTACGACTAGGTTTAATAATTGGTTAACTAGCCTAGCCGTTATACGTTATAAGTTTTTGTTTAATAATACAATTAAACTTTAAGCAATATTTCGAATCGCCACTATATCAACCAGCGTTTAAGCAACCGCAATTCCGGAACTTACGGTTTAGCAGCTCCAAGACAAGATTAAGGAATTCGAAGTTATCGTCCAATAACTTACCGATTAAATGGTAACATTAATAGGCGTTCGCAAGATGAAACTTAAGAAACCAGGACTTTATAATAAAAAAGGGAACGTGTAAAGTTTCTTAACCCAGGCCCGGGTTTACATCCGTTTCGAAGGATTTACCGACCTAACGGATCAAATTTTCGCTGTTACAGCTTGTTTAAAAAAAACGCTTTCGATTAGTTTAAACCTACCATAAGGGACTTCCTAAAAAAAGGAAAATCCGATCAGGAGAAAATTACCAAGGAAATCTTTTCCGCTTATGTCAATTTCGAAAAAAAACTTAAAAAAAACTTCGAAAATTTAAACGAGGAACGAGTTGCAGCCTAATAAATCTTTCAACTACGCCAGAAAAAACCAGCTTCTAAGTACGTTATGGAATTCAGGAATTTTATAGCTAAAGCAGGATGGATAGATAATAAAAACGATATCCTGATCGACGTATTCTATAAAAACCTGAAAAAAATATTAAGGATAAAATTATCAAATTTCTACGACCTATAATATTCGACAAATATATTACCGAAACAATAAAAATCGATAACCGGCAATTCGAAAAACGACAAAAAAAAACGGGAATATTTTACTTTACGGGTTGGACATTCCAAAGCTAATTAAGAAAAAAGGCGCGAAGCATCTTTTACCTCCTTTAAAACAGCTCCAGGACCTATAAAACTTAGCATTATTTAACGACGAAACATAAGCCAGGTACAGTATTACAATTACGGTAAGATGGGACATATTATACAACGATATAAAGCGTCGCTAAAAAACGATAAAAAAGTACATTAAACCCCAATATTAAAAAAACCACCCAGAAATTCCAGTAGCAACAAACAAGTTAACATAATCCGTATCCGTAATAATAACAAACAGGAAAAAATGCAACAAGGAATAAAAACGGCCAAAGCCTTATCTTAAGCAGCAATTAAACGATAACGCTTAACTATAACAGGATAATTAGTAAAATACCAAGGATAGGAAAAGCTTTTTACTTCTAAACTTTGCTTACGAGTACAAAAAAAAAAAAAACAAAAACGGTACGAACAGTTGGAATTAAATATATGGATTAAGGAATACCACGGTTAAAACGAGGCCCTATTACCAGGAACACCTAACCGATATAGGAAACTATATATTATTTACTACAAACGAACCCACTGCTTTCGACATAAAGAATAACAAAACTATATATAACGACGTATTATACGTATATAGTACCAAGAATTCGACTTTCAAAACCAAACCGGAAGCAACCTTAAAGATTAGCGATGGTACCGTCACCTACGTACGATAACATCGCAGGATACCATCGACATTCTTACAGCAAGAAAAAGTTAGCCTAAAAACAAAAGTTGCCCAAAAAAAGACCCGATATGTTATTTTGAGATATACGATTATAAGACATAAAAAAATGGATTTATCAGATAGTTATAAAAACAGGACGAGAAACCCTTAATAACTTATAATTTTAATTAACATTTACAACCGGCTCCGAAAAACGATAAAAACTTTAAGAAAAAATACAATCCCGACAAAAAAACATGGCCAAATATAATGCATAATACCAACGATAATCTGATAACTTAAATAACTGGACGACAAAAACAAACCATCCGAAAAAAAGCACAATCGAACAAATTAAAAAGGACATTATTACCTTAAAACAGTACAACAAGTTGTTCGATATACGCACTATGGAACTAGAGGCAACGCTGCGACGACAAGAAAAACAGATCAAGCAGCTGCAAACAAGGGTTAAATAGCTGGAAAACCCAAAAAACAGACGTTACCTGTAAAAAAGCCACAGGATAACGGAAGCCAAAAGAATCAGTATAAACCCCTTAAAAGAGCTCTATACACGACGATAAGAGCCAAAAACAACCTTATCACCTTAAAGATACGGATTGGGATATATTAATGCACCGTAATAGTGGATTACGGAGCCCTAAACGCCAACTACATTACCCTAAAGTTGGTAAATTAGCTTAAACTGCTATGAAAAGATAAGAAAAATCCTTATATCGCCGAAAACGCCGAAAGTTAGGCATTCGCTTACGACAACGGAAAAATCATACGCAAAATTAATCATTTCGAGATTTTTGTTTAAGGACAAGTCCAGATAATTAACTTCGATATCGTTCAGTTAAGGAATTACGATATAATCCTAAGAAAACCATGGTTATATCAATATAACCCCTTAATCGATTAAAATACTAGCCAGGTAAAGTTCGCTTTATATTTTATCGATAAATAAACAAAACGAACGAAATCTTCATACTCGATTAATAACAAAAAAAATAACGAATGTAAGCATAAAAATACGACAAAAACTTTACCACCCAAAAAAACACGACATAAAAAAAAAGGGCATAACAGACGTATTCGACGCATTATAACCACTATCCGGGCACAACTTTGCAATATAAATAAAATCCTAGAATGTTAACCCAAAAAGCCAGAAAAGAACATGGCTAATATATTACTACAGTATCGCAAGTATAAACAACTATTTCAAAAGGAGCTTGAAACGAAGTTACCAAAACATAACGAATAGGATCATAAGATAATCCTTAAAAAAGGCACCTTACTTAAGTTCTACCCTATTTACAATTTTAACGCAACAGAACTTTATACCTTACGAAAATACCTAAAAGATAAACTCCAAAAAGGCTGGATTCGACGATCTATATCTTTAATAAGGTATCCCATATTCTTCGTACCTAAGAAAAATAACAAACTACGACTAGTAATAAATTATCGGTATTTAAACAGTATTACCGTCAAAAATAAAACCCCTTTACTATTAATTACCGAAATAAAAAACCGCTTACAAAAAATTAAATGGTTTACCGCTTTAAATCTTAAAAACGGATATAACCTAATTCGAATCAAGCCAGGTTACGAATAAAAAACGGCGTTTAAAACAAAATACGGATTGTACGAATATTTGGTTATACCAATAAAACTTACGAACGTACCAGCAACTTTTTAACGGATAATTAATTACGTATTCCGAAAATATCTGGACATTTTCGTTATATATTATTTAGACGACATTTTGATCTTTTCGGAATCGGAAAAAATACATGCAAAATACGTTTATCAAGTTTTTTAAACTTTACAAAACGCTAATTTGTTAATCAACGCAGAAAAAAACCAGTTTTACATGCAGAAAGTGGAATATCTAGAACATATCATTATTCCGGAACATATCAAAATGGACCCTAAAAAAATTGCAGCAGTTGCCGAATAGCCAAAACCTACCATAATTACAAAGGTACAGGTATTTATTAGATTCGCCAATTACTACCGAAAATTCATTAAATACTTTAATAAAATTATAACATTATTATCGAATTTAACTAAAAAAAGGAACGAATTTCAGTAAATAACGGAAATAAAAAAAGCATTTTAGCGGATTAAGGACGTAATCATTAATAAACCGGTACTGATTATATACGATCCAAATCGTCCAGTTAAGCTAGAAACCGACTTTTCAAATTACGCGTTAAGTACGGTAATCGGATACCGAAATAATTAAAAAGTATTTTATTTAATTACTTTTTATTTTTACAAATTAAAAAAAGCGGAATTGAACTATGGTATTTCCGATAAAGAATTTATAACTATCGTTAAAGCTTTCCGAAAATTCAGACATATACTTAAAGGAAATTTCCATCAAATTAAGGTCTATACCGATCACAAAAACCTCACCCGTTTTACCATTATACGAAAACTTACAGGACGATAATTACGTTATGTAAAAAAGCTGGCTAAGTACGATTTTATTATCATATACTAGAAAGGCTCTGAAAATAATAAAGCAGACGCTTTTAATAAACGACCTAACCTAAAGGAAAAGTTAGTTAAGATCAGCTATAAAATCTTTGATATTACCCTAAAAGGATATCTAAAATCACGACAGATTACGGCAATCAGGGCAATACCCCCTAACCTACATCAGAAAATTCAACAATATAACGACAGTTTACCCGAAAACCAGAAGACAAACAAAATCCAGGTCCCAAAGGAACATCAAAAGAACTTAATATGGGATATACATTAATACCTACTTTACGAACATCCAGGGATCTACAAAACCCTAAAACGACTATAACGTACTTATTACTTTCCTAAAATAAAGATAACAGTACAGAAAGTCAGAAAACAATACGATATTTGCGTTAAAACTAAAGCTCCACGACATAAACTATATAAAAAACTGCAGTTATTTCCAGTTTCATAACGACCATAGGATTCGGTTATTATGGATTTCATTACCAAACTCCCCTTATCAGAAAATCCAGCGATAAGAATACATTATAACAGCATTTTTGTAATCGTCGATCGATTTACGAAATTTTTTTATTTCCTACCATATAATAAGAATACCAATACAGAACAAATAGCATATATCTTTTTTCGGCATATCTTTAATATACATAGGTTACCGACAGAAATTATTTCCGATAAAAATACCACGTTTACCTCTAAGTTTTAACAGGGCTTAATAACATAAATCGGCCTGAATCATAAATTATCTAACGCATTCAAACCCCAGACAAATAAGCAGACGGAACAACTAAACTAAACGTTAAAAACCTACCTACGGTATTACATTAATTACAAACAAAACAATTAAGTTAAACGGTTACTAATAACCCAATTAACTTATAACACCAGTCATCACGAAAATACCAAAACAACCCTAACAAACGCCAATTTTGGCTTTATACCAAAAATCTACAAGAAATTACGTAATAACGGTCCGGTAAATATCAAAGCTATCTTAACGTCGGAACAGCTCAAACAGTTGCACGCAAAAATAAAAACAAAACTCGAGTTTATCCGTAATTAAATAAAAAAATATTACAACCAGAAAAGATTAAAAAAACCAACCTTTTCGAAAAAGGAAATAATCTACCTAACCACCAAAAACATCAAAACTAAACGCCCAAATCAAAAACTCAACTTCAAGTACATTAACCTATACAAAATCGCCAAAAAAATTTCAGAAAATAATTACAAATTGAAATTACCATTAAAAGTCAAACTCCATCTAATCTTTCATGTTTCCTTACTCGAATTAACAGCGGACACTATCAAAGTTAACACAAAATAAAAAAACGAAGCGGAAAAAGATATACCAATGTACGAAATAAAGAAAATCCTGGACATGCGCCAAAAAAATGGACTCATCCAATACCTCATTAAATGGAAAAAACACCCGGACTCCGAAAATACCTGGGAACCCGCCAAAAATTTCATAAACGCCCAGCGCCTCTTAAAGAACTTTTACCAGCAACGACGGGATCAAAAACTGCGTCCTAATTAAAATCGTCCGGGACGGCGTCGACGGTGGACCAGTTAATCCGGTTAAAAGGTTATGTCCCTGTAACTGGACCTTTATCCTGTTCCCCCGTTTTTTCGCGTTTTAATCGTTTTAATTCCTTAAGGTTGTCGATACCCCGCGTTACAGTTTTTATCATTTTTTCATACCATATTTTTTTTTATTTACGGAAACAACGGAAACGAACGTTTACTTAATTTACCTTTTTTTCGGCGGCCTCCAGCTTTAACTCCAACTTCCGATATTAAACGGCCACCCTTTGTAACTGTTCGGGACTTAGGCCTTTAACGTCGCAGTTGGCCTGGTTATACTTAATGCAGGACGAATAACGAAACAAATCGTTCTCGGATAATTTGCATTCCAGTTTACGGGACTCGCAGAAAAAACAAGACGCCATGTTAATAAGGTTAGTAAGAACGGCGGAAAAAAAACTGTCGCGTTGCGCAGCTTTTTTTTTTAAGACAGGTTTGGCGCGCCTTTATATTTTGTTAACCATGTTTCCGATAATAAGGAGGTAAGAATTTATAATCTTCGGGACGAAAATTTCGGAAGGGAGAAATCGTGTTATAACCTAACATTTCTTAACCTCCATAAACGGTCAAAAGCAGGGGTTCTCCAATTCCGAGTTACGTATCATCACGTATAATAACCTAAAAATTATAAGGATTATTTTCGAATACAATAATCCAAGGATTATTAAAATCATTCTTAAATATAATAATCCTAGGATTATTAAGATTATTATCGAATGCAATAATCCAAGAAAATATTATATAATTTATTAATATATAAATACATTTATTACCTTTCATAATTTTAAATAATACCAGCTTGTAATATAACTTAATTACCCAGATCACCCTTAATTATTTATTATTACTAAACGTAATTAATATACCCGTTATTACTCAGTTATTTACAGTACTACTGCTAACATAAACCCGTACGACTAGGTTTAATAATTGGTTAACTAATCCAGCTATTACATTTTCTTTTCCCTTTTTAATTATTCCACTATAGCGAATTATACGATTAAATTTCGTAAACGTAATTACAAAAGGTACGTGTCGAGTTTGCTTTTTTAATTAACTAATTAAGTTTCGAAGTTATACCTTATTTATACTATTTCCGCAATTACATAAAATGTATTATAGCTGAAACCTTTTTCGTTATAAAAACTGTATTTTTTATTAACGTTCTTATAATAAATCCAGCATACCCGTTCTTTCTTTACGTAATACTATTCGAAAATTTAAACGTTTTAAACGTTAACAAAATACCTTTATATACGAGGTATTAAAATAGTTCGTCGTAATTTATAATTACTAAATAAACTAGAATAGCAAAAAAAGCAAAAGCAAAAACGTACGAGATCGAGTACGTTTATATTTATCCTAACGTCGGTTTTTGTTTTGGATCAGTCGGATATCGAAAATACCAATTAACCTTACTGGTAACAATTCCGTAATAACTGCTATGCGTTTATAAAATATTTAACGGACTTTTATATATTCTCCAAATCTAGGTAATTCTTTATTTAACAAAATACTAAGTAAATCCTTTTTTATTCGTATATCTAGGATTTCTTCTTTTTCGTAAACTGGTATATTTCTTTCAATTTCTTCATTAAATCATATATTGACTTTAATAAGATTTGTTATTGATTCGAACCGGAAAACGTACAAAATTTGTATATTTAATTTTGAAAAATAGCTTTAATTCGTATTTAATATTTGAGATTTTTCTAATGATTTCATATAAACTAATATATTTATAATCTAGCTTTTAATTTCATCGTGTAATTTGGATATTCTTCGTAATGAAGTAAATTATCTCCTTTTTTTAAGAAGTTAATTTCTTTAACTTTTTCCGGTTATAATACTTTTGTATTTATTAACGTTTTTAAAATAATCCCAATGTTTTATAATAACTTCTATTATAATTAAGTTCCGTAATATGCAACTAATTAACTTAATTATTTGGTTCGTAATTAATATATAGTTTAATTTTTCTATTTATTTACTTATTTATATTTAAAAACACTTTGTAACTAATGGTTTAATTTAAGTTATATTATTAAGCTTTATTAAAAATTTAATATAAAGGTTATTCTTTTATCCTAACTAACTTTTATAAATAATCCATATATATTAATAATATATTTTAAAAAGATATATGCTATCTATTCGGTTCTTTCTTAAAGAGACGTAATCGTGTATATACTTGGATAAAATAATAGATTGCTATCTTAACTTCTAGCTTTATTACCCTTTTCCGTTTTGTAGGTGTTTTATTTTAACGCGATTTTAAACTATTTAATCGTGCTTTTATTTACGATTCCTTTCGTAATTCTGGAAGTTCCTCGTTATTTTAAATAACCGGGCAAATTATCGCTTGTAATTTTCTAACGTATAATGTTTTAATAGCTGGATTTCGAAATTATCTAACTTGTTATTATTATCTTTTTTTAGCTTCGTTAATAATACCTCCGCCGAAATAAAATTATTTCGTATAAACTGCTGCTATTTAGAAAATCGGTTATTGTTATATTCGGTAATTAAACGGTAACCGAAAATTAACAGCTGTAGTTAGTTTATTTGGGAAAAGTTTTCCAAATCGATAATAACGTTAATTGCCTTAAATTATAAAGCCATTTTTTAAATAAATAACTAGGAAAAAAACGGTTTTTGTCGAAATTTTCCTGTAGCAGATAATAAATATCCAATATTTAAGGTCGCCTAGCATGTTATATTATTTCGGTTCGTATTTTGATTAATAATAATTTAAAAAAGTAATTTAGTACTAAGTACTTTTTTCTTAGTTATCGTATTAATATTTCCTTTTTAACCGTAAAAACGATTTAGGTTAAACTTTATAATTGTAAAACTGGCGAAAACTTACAAAACTTTTTGTAAGTTTTTAAGGTTTATCTTTAAGGTTTATCTTTAAGGTTTACCGTATAAAGTTATTTTTTGTAAAGCCGTTAAGGACCTTACTAAACCGTAACTAACGGGCATAAGGTTTACCAAGGCCGAAGCTTATCGGCAACCATTCGGAATCGAAGTAAGGCATGGGATTAAGGTATGCAATTTATCCAAACCGTAAAATCTATTTGAAAAGTTATCGTATTCGAAAATATTAAGTATAATATCTGTCGTAGAAAATTATCGTAGAATGATTTCTGTATATTGGCTCAACCTTATTTTCCAGGCTTGAACTTTTATTTTACCTTGTTATTTATTCGGTATTTATAATTCCGTTATATAATAACAAATAAGAAAGCTTTATAAACCGGTTTACGATTACAAATATATTATCGTAATAAATTCCTATAACGTACATATATATATAAACGCTATATATATATAAGCATAACATTCTTTATATATTTCAATTATTATTTTAATTATTTATTTTTTAACATTAACATTATGAAACGCCTTATAAAAAATGAAAATATACTTAACTATTTGAGTTAAAAACGAAATCCGAAGGTTAATTATAAAAAGCTTAGTTTTATTTATAAAATTTCATTTTTTACCCTAATATAACGTTTTAACGGTAAACGTAGCCGAACTGATATTAATCTTCCCTTGCAGAAATTAATAACAACCAAAAGAAAATCGATTACCGACCGAATTTTCGACCTAAATACGCAAAAGTTTCCCATCCGGCTTTAACATGTTAAAAATATAGCCAATATATTATTTACTTAACGCGTTATAAAACGCGTTAAAGTTAATTAAGCGTTAAACTTTATTAAACGGCCAAAAAATTAAAAACGTATTTAAATCGAAATATTAATTATTAAAAAAATATTATATAGAAACTTAAAGGTATTTCGGAAATAATTCGGATTTATTCCGATTAAAACCGCAAAATAAGGTATTACAAAAAATATTTATAATTTCGATAAAACGGGCTTTTCAATAAAGTTTTTAATAACATGTAACAAAATAATTACAAATACCGAAAAACCTAAAAACCCTAAATAAACGTAATAAAATATTCAGAAATAAATTATAGTTATATAAACTGTTAAGTTATACAATTAAGATATACCGCCATTTATTTTTTAAACCGAAGCAACTTATTTTAATTTTTAGTATCGTATTAATTTATTACAAGCAGATTAAAAAATTAAAATTAATTATAATAACTAAATAATGAACGATTTAAGTTTAAAATAAGTTCATTATTTCGATAAACATATTCAAATACGTACGAAAAAACCGCAACGCTTGTTTACTTTCGACGGTAACGAAAATTACTATTCGATAAAATTCGAAAAGTATTACGCAAATAACGACATTATTACATTTTGCATACCTTTTTATTCTTTTTACCGATTCCAACATTTCGATATATCCTACTTTTTCTGTTTTAAAACGCGCTTATACGCTTTATATCGAAAATTTAATACGACGTTATTATATATATATTACCAAGGAAAATGTTCTAGCTAAATTTTATAACGCGTTTAAAGCTACCATAAAGTCCGATAATATTAAATCTAGTTTTGTTAAAACTGGATTTATTTTATTCGATTTTAATAACGTTTTTTTCGATTTAAAATTTTCTTTAACTATACTTACGCCAACCGTTTTGCTACTTACTTCCGCCGGTTTTATTTTTTTCCCCTCCTATAAAAACCTTTAGAAATATCTATAAAATAATAAGGTAAGGACGTTATTTATAAAGAAAAATCCGAAATTATACAGGTTGCTTGCCGATAAAAATAATTAAATCGGTTAATTTTTTAACTAAAAGTAACTTGTTATTTTTATACGAAGTTGCTTTTTTTCGAGGAAAAACCGCCTAATTACGCGAAACGAATTATCTTTTCAACAAACGCCGAAAAACTAAAAATAAACGTTTTGCCTTAAAAAAATACTCGTTATATAAAAAAGACCAGTTTTTCTAACCGAAAAAGAAAAAAGTAATAAAATATCCCAACTAATAATACTTAAAAATAATCAACATAAAAATGTTAAAACGAAAGAACGAAAATGTGGGGTTTACGGCAAGCCCGGATATAATACGCGTACTTGTAAAAAGGCTATAATACATTTCATGAAACAAATCCGATTAATCTTAATTAATGCAATATATTGTTTCTAAGTTATTTGAATTAATTATTACAAGGTGCTAAAAAGTGTTGCGCTTATATATATATAGCGCTTATATGTATAAAAGTTAAAACGATTTTTAAAAGTAATAATTTTATAGTAAAATTAAAAATTATTAAGTTTTATAATAGTTTCATAACTAGTAAAAGTTGTAATTTTCCGTATAGTCAATATCGTTGTAACATAACTTTATGACCTATATCGCATTATCGTAATATCGTTTCTATTTTTTTAAACAAATATATATATTTATTATAAAGGTTTAAGTATTTTATATATTCCTAAGTAATCGTAGAGCTAATATTTGTATATATATTGAATTACTTTATGTTAGAATCTTTCTGGTATTTATTACATTTTTTGTTATATTTTCGTATTTGTTCGTAAAAATTAATAAATTATTATTATTTAATTCTCGCAATCTATCGTGTTTTAAAAAGCTTTTTAAGTGTAATATTAAAAGTCGTATATTTAACCTTAATAAACATTTTTTCTAAATCTAATCGTTTATTTAAAACATTTGCTGTGCTGTTTTTTAAGGGTTTTTTATAAATAATAACGAAATTGTAATTAATAAATTCCTTTACGTAATGTAACTATCGTTCTATTAATTCTTTTATCGTAATAAACCGTATAAAAGTTTCGTAATCCGTATAAACTTTGACCTAATCTATATTTAAACTTTCGAAATAAGTATATAATAATTATAAATTTCTTATTTAATATATTATAATTTAATTTTGCTTTTTTCAATGTGTAAACATAAAATGCGATAAAATGATACATTTCTTTATTGTTTTATATTTAGTAAATGCTTTTAAAATATAATCTAAAACGTCAGTTTCGAATTCGATAGATTATTATGAATTATATTAAATTAATGCAAGGTAAAAGTAGGTCAAACCTGGAAGATAAGGCTGAGCCAATATATAGAAAATGATCTAAGATAAATTTCCACGATAGATACTATACCCAGTATCTTCGAACACGATGACTCTTCAAATAGTTTTTCACGGTTTGGTTTAATAATTACATTATTAATAATAATATAAAAAACTGTCTTATAAAATAACGTCGTTCTTATAATTAATTACAGTTAACCGTAAATATATTAATTCTGCTTTATAATACAAACGTACGAAAATATAAATACTACTATTAATTTGTTTCGTTTCTTTTAATTTTCGTAAAATCGAACTTTCTTTTCTATACTCTACTAATACATCGGGTGATATATTGTTACTATTTCCCGTAAACGATGTAATTACGTTTTACGCAATTTACTAGGTAAAGTAACTTATAATATTTAAGTTTTTTTAAAAGTAAATGTTCTATTTATCCTTACTACTTTTTTTAAAAATTTATTATCGCAAAATTTATTATTTTTCAGGATTTTAAAAAGGTACCAAACTTATATTAATTAACTTCTTTATTTTGCTTATTCCGTAATTTTCTATCGAATAACTACTTATAATAATGCCTTAACCGCTTTTATTCTTTGTAAAATCTTTTTACTTAAACGTAGGCCTTTTTTAAAAGAAATCATAACAATTACTTTTTGTAATCCGTTTCTGAATACGGTTTCTTAGAATACTGGCGTTTATTATCGTTTTTTTTTTTGGG
>QJOB01000474.1:0-14353 GCA_004155035.1 Monosporascus sp. 5C6A | reverse complement strand
AACCTGACCGTCGATACGCACAACGCGCTCAGCCAGCGTTTGGGCGGGCTCGATGCCGCGCTGGCATTCGATACGCCGCCCAGCGCGCCGGAATCCGGCCCGGGCGTTTTTGGTTTCCAAGAAGCAGAAGGCCCCGTCGAACGCAGCACGCCGACTGGCGATCTGCTCAAAGCAGCACGCGCGCACGGTTACGCTGGCGTCTTCCGCGCCGGCGACGCACGCCGGCCCTGGCGCCCGGCCGTGACTGAACCCGATTGCGGCCGTCTCTACGCGGCGCCCACCGCGCAAGGCGTACACAGCGCCATCGTGGTCGGCCCGGACGGCCAGACCCAAGCCGGCGGAGACGGCGAGCACCATGCCAGCCCCGCAGGTGAAATCCGCGTGCGCTTTCCCTGGCAACAAGGCGAGCGTGCAGATGACCGAAGCAGCCGCTGGGTACGCGTCGCGCAGCGGCAGGCCGGTTCCGGCATGGGCTGGCAATGGCTGCCGCGCATTGGGCAGGAAGTGCTCGTCAAGTTCAGCGAAGACGATGTCGACCAGCCGGTCGTCATTGGTGCCCTCTACAACGGTCAGGGCGAGGCCGGCGTTGCGCCGACGCCCGGCGGCCAAACCGCAGCTCAAATGGACACGGCCGCACTCTACAAACAAGGCAGCGATACGGCCCCGAGCGCCCAGGGTAACGTGGCGGGCGGCCACAGCCCCGCCTGGCACGGCATGGGCACCGACGCGGACGGACACCGCAACGCTGCTGCGCACACCGGCTTCAAGAGCGCCGAACACGGCGGCAGCGGCTACAACCAGCTCGTCTTCGATGACAGCGATGGTCAGTTGCGCACGCAGCTTGCCACCACGCAGCTACACAGCCAGATCAACCTTGGCCACCTCGTTCACCAACAGGACAACCGGCGCGGCAGCTTCCGTGGTCAGGGCTTCGAGCTGCGCACCGACGGCCACGCCGCCGTGCGCGGCCAGGCCGGACTGCTGCTGACCACCTACCGCGACGCCGCCAGCGGCAAAGCTGTGCCCACAGGCGACAACGCCGCCGGCATTGCCCTCATCAAGCAGGCCAAGGCGCTCACCCAATCGCTGGGCCAAGGGGCCGTCACCCATCAGACCGCTGGCCTGTCGTCGGCGAAGGACGAGAATGCGCCGCTGGCCAAGCAGGAGAAGGCCGCCGCCGGCATGGTGGACGGCAAGGCGCTCGATGCGGCGAAGCAGGATGCCAGCGCCGGCAACACCAGCACGCCGGGCAAGGTGCCACACCAGGGCGAGGCGATGGTGCATGCGAACGGCCGCGCCGGGTTGGTCATGGTGGCCGGTCAGGATCTGCAGTTGGCCAACGGCGAGAGCATCGCCCTGGGCAGCGGCCAGGACACCAACATCGCCGTCGGCAAACAGGCGCGCATGCACGCTGGGCAAGCGATCGGCGTGGCGGCGGGCCTGTCCAAGGCGGGTGACAACAACATCGGCCTGCAACTGACCGCCGGCCAGGGCAACATCGACGTTCAGGCGCAGCACGACACGCTGAAGCTCATGGCCAAGGATGACCTGAAATTAGTGTCGGCCAACATGAACGTGGATTTTGCGGCGGCCAAGCGGATTCGCCTGGCGACGGCGGCCGGTGCAGCCATTACGCTGGAGGACGGCAACATCACCGTCGAGTGCTCCGGGCCGATTACCTACAAGGCCGCGCAGCGCACCTTTGATGGGCCGGTGAACCAGTCGTATCCGTTGCCGGCGTTTCCACAGAGCATCTGTGTCGAATGCATGTTGCGCGCAATGGCTGGCGGTCATTCGCTCGGTAGCAGGAACGGCTGATTTAGCAGACATCGAGGTCATTGGCACCATGGCAACCCGTTTCCAGATTCAACGCAGACGCTCGGATGAACCTGCTTGGGTGAACGATTTCCCGGATAGCGCTCTGGCACAACTTTTTGGCGCATTGCCGGAGGCGAACGTGTATGCCTTGGTCGACAACGCGTTCGATACCGGTTTCGCGCAGCGGCTACGCTCGCGGTTTCCGGGCTTGCATCCGCAGTCACTCTACGAGGGGCGCTATGACGGGCCCGGCTTGGCAGAAATCGCCCCCTCCGTGGTCCGCATACCGGTTGAAGAATCCGAACGGCGTACGTTCCTTGAGTTCGTTCTGAATGAGACTTCGGGCAAGCCGATGCTGAGCTTCTTGCATCGCATCGCGTCGGCTCTTGATCCAGTCGCGCACCTCCAGGACCAGATGGAAGCTGTGGACCATGAGGGGAAGGCGTTCCTGATCCGCTTCGCGGATACCCGCTCGTTGGATGCGCTGCTGCAGGTGTTTGATGACGCGCAGCGTGAGCGCTTCCTGAATGGGTTGCGGTGGTGGTACTTCCGACGCGATGGCAGGTTGCAGGCTGTCGGTCACCCTGACGATGCTTCAGCCGACCGGACTGACGAACCCTATGTCTTCAGTCGGGAGCAGATGGATCGTCTTGATGCGCTGGCTCGCCCGGATGGCCTGCTGAGACTCATTCAGACGAACGTGCATTGGTGGGGAGAACTAACAGGTACACCATCTCAGGCGCATAGCTGCATTCGGATGGCGCTGGATAGCCCCGAGTTCAACGCGGGCGCGCATGACGCAGTGGTTTTTCGAGTAGTCGCCGGTGCATTGAGTGAAGCTGGTTTGCTGCAGTCGCAAGAAACGACGGAACAGTCATGAAAATTCGAACATGGATGGCACTCGTGTTGGTGGTGTTGGCCACGCTCAGCGCCGGCTGCAAGCCTGCGGAGCAGGCGAATGCTGCCCAGCAAGATGAAGACCTCGGCCTTGAGGTCCGAGTGCTCAACTACATGGATGAGGGACTCGACATCGTTTATGTAAACGGCGTTTGGGTAGGAAGTGAGAAGCGCCATGCAGGGGGTTTTGGTGTTGCAGGGGCAATCGGTGTGCCACGCAAGTGGCATCCAGGTCTTACAGTAGAAGTTGAATGGCAGGACGACACGCTCTACCGGAAGGACCATGATGCGACATACAAGGCACAGGTCCCCGTCGAGCCGTATCCTGACGGCGATCCAAGTTCGCTTTGGCTAGCGTTTTACCCAGGCAAGAAGATAAGAGCCATTGCTTCGCGCTATACGCCTCTCAATCCCAAATTTCCAGGCGGACTGAAGTATCCAGAAGACGCTTGCATGGCGGACAAGGCGTGCGCCGCCAAGTTCTATCCCGAGCGCATGGCGTCATCCAGCCAGGAGCGATGAGATGGCCGAACTCGAACGACTGCAGCCAAATCCCTTCGCCCTAACGCTGGACGAGAAGGGACGGTGCATGGCGAACAACATTGAGGCCTTCTCAGGGCAATGCACCGAGGAATTGCGAATCGGGATCTTCTTCGATGGCACCAACAACAACAAGGATCGGGACGCACCCAAGCACGCCCACAGTAACGTAGCGCGGCTGTACGACATCTTTGAGCGGAAGAAAAATCAGGTGGCCTTCTATGTGCCCGGCATCGGGACACCGTTCGAGAAAGAAATCGGCGACACCGGCCGCGGCTATGACGCACGGGCGGGGCTGATGGCGGGCTGGGGCGGTGAAGCCCGCATCAATTGGGCATTGCTGAAACTAACCGATGCGCTTTACCAGCTGTTTTACGGAGATGATCTGAGTAGGGCGATGGGCACCGAAGATCTGAAGGTGCTTCGCAAAATCTCGGGCGATTTGAGCTTCCCTGTACATAAGCGCGCGGAAGCCGGCGCACGCGACGAGGCGCAGAAGATCAAAGACGAAGTGGAGCAACTGAATGACGCAGGGACGGGGCGCACGCTCGCCGTCGCGTTGGACACGGCGGACAACATTCCCAATGCCATTCCGCGCAAGCAGGAGTTGCAACGGCGGCGCGAGTTCCTTTCGCAAAAGCTGAAGGCACTCATCGCCGACCGCAAGCCGAAGCTCCAGCGCATTCGCCTGTACGTGTTCGGATTCTCACGCGGCGCGGCGGAAGCTCGGGTGTTCAGCAACTGGCTGGAAGATGCGTTCGACCCAGGTATGACGCTGGCTGGTGTCGAGGTGAGCTTCGATTTCCTCGGAATCTTGGATACTGTCGCGTCCGTGGGGTTCGCCCAAAGCTCCATGTTCTCCACCGGCCACGGCGGGTGGGGCCAAGAGGAATTCCTACGCATTCCGAAATATGTCAATCGGACGGTCCACTTGATTTCCTCACACGAAATACGTGGCTCGTTCCCGTTGGACAAGGCGGTCGCCAGGGATCTGCTCGAAATCGCCTATCCAGGCGTCCACACGGATGTGGGCGGGGCATACCGGCCAGGGGACCAAGGCCGTGGTTGCAGGGCCGACGGAACACCCGACGACAGCACCAAGCTCTCGCAAGTGACACTTGCCAAGATGTATCGGGAAGCCGTTGCTGCCGGCGTGCCGTTGAAGCCGTCAGCGGATCTTCCACCTCGGGTTCTGGATGCACTCAAGATCTCGCCCCAACTGATCAAGGACTACAACGCGTACGTTGATGCGGTGAATCCGCTTATCAAAAAGAAGGGCGGAGGAACTACTGGCGCAGCACACGTGCAATACGGCTTGTACCTGCGTTGGCGTCGGCTGCGCCTGGGCAGCGGACCCGATGCCTTTGAGAACCAACCCTTTTTCAGGCGAGCACAGAATTACAGTGCTCAGTGCGCACAGGATCTGAGCGGCGCAAACGAAGAATTGCGCGAAGAAGCCAAGACGATGTCGGAGATGGAAAACTCCATCCTGTACTCAGATGGCTGGATGGCGGCGGTATTCCGCAGGTCAGGTGTGGCCGCTGAGGCGTTGATCAGACTCCACCGTGCCATATGGGGCGACAAAGTTGCACAGTGGCGAGAGGTCAAAGAGTATTGGAATGACACGTCGCCGTTGGACCCGAGGATCGTCAAGTTCTTTGACGACTACGTGCACGACTCGCGTGCGTGGTTCAAGCCAATGGGCGCCACCAATGAAGGGGTCTGGAAGCTGAGGGAAAAAAACCGGCTGGAAGACCTCAAGCGCAAAGATGCCGAGTGGAACGCCAGATGGAAGGCGGAGTGGCAGAAGATGAGCGCGGACCTCCAGCGGGACCCGCGCGGAACGATCGAGCGCTATGCGCCGGTTTCTGACGGCGGCAAGGGTGAAGTCGCGCCGCCACCGCCACCAGTTATGGGTCAGGATCGCATCGATTTGGACCGCTATCTGAAGGACGGCACGCTGCCGTTGGAGAAAACCGGACGCGAGTTCAGTTCAGTATGGGGGTATCTACGCTGGCGCACACACTTCGCGCCGGAGCTGACGCTGGGCGAGCGTGCGCAAGCGGCGTGGGACCGTGTGGCGGCGGTGCCTGGCAAGGTAGCGGACACAGTCTCCCAGAAGGTCGGCGAAGTCGCGCATAGCGCAGAAGAGGGTCTAGCGAGCACAGCTCGCAAGCTCTTGTCTGCCGGCCAAGACGCGCTGGAACGTGGTGCGAAGCGCGTCCTGGAGCAGTACTCAGGCGGCGGGGTCCCCATGCTTTGACGCAGCCAGGAAACAGGCATTTCCTCAGCTGACTTCGACCTCCCAATCGTCCTGCTCGGACTCGGGATCGCGAGCCTGCTCGCTTCCATGGGGATGACTGATACGGGTGCCTCCACGGATGAGGAGGCGCTGCGCTCTATGGCCGCACAGCGACGTGTATTGCGTGCAATCGCCTATGTCTTCATGGGAATCGGAGGGTTGATGCTGCTGCCGTTGCTGGTCTTCAGCGTTGTCGGAATCTCCGGGGCGCCTTGATCGCATAAACAGCATTTCCGTCCTGTTTTCGAGAGACCTCCATGCCTGACCGATCCGACCCACCTTCGCCACATTCCCGCGCCGCTGTCGACTGCCAAGGTGGGCAGCGGATGGACTACCCCGACGGTAGCTTCATGGTCACGTTGCCAGGCGTCGCCACGGTTCACTGCTCACGCGACGGTGACATCGACGGGCGGACGCCGGCTATCCGCGCAGTCACCATCGCCGATCTCTCGAAGGTTGTGAAACACAGCATCATCCGCCTCTACGACACCGTGTCCCATACGGTGCACTTCGCAGGCGGCGGAGTTGTTTCCTACCTGCACGGCGTCGATGGGACCGGCTTTGAATTCAACTGTCGCAACGTCGTTTTCGAGATTTCCGAGGCGGGACAGGTGCTGGTGCTCGGCACCTATATCGAGCAGTAGTCGTTTAGATCCGCCCGAGGGCAGACCATCGTTGCCATCTTCGTGACTGCGTTTGCGTTTGGTTCGGACCAATGGCAGAATCATCACGGGCGCGCATCGCCGCCTGGGCTCCCAGCCCAAGTTTTGAGCGGCTTAAACTGGCACGAATTCATCTCTTCCTTCCGCGTCGCATGATTGTCAAAGGCGGCGGACGCTAAACGCTCAACGTTCGCTGTGCTCTGAGAGACAACCATGGACCAGTTCTCCCGCTGGAGCGGCATCGCGCACGCCCTCCTTGTCAAGCAAGCTCCCAAAATCAAACTCGGCCAAGTGCATCAGCTCCTCGCTGCCTGCCTCGGCCACCGAACGTACGCGTCGCTTCGCGCGACGGATCTCGACACCCTGAATGGCAAGCCCCACTATGTCCTGTTCGACGATGCGGCGGGACTCGCACGCGCGGAGGACCTCGGACTTG
Organism: Monosporascus sp. 5C6A; assembly: GCA_004155035.1. NCBI lineage: Eukaryota > Fungi > Ascomycota > Sordariomycetes > Xylariales > Monosporascus > Monosporascus sp. 5C6A. Next base: position 7,698 of record QJOB01000474.1, on the reverse strand, counting down.
CCGTGACTGAAGCGCAGTGGCGAGACGTTTCCTTGGCGCTTCGACCCAGCGGCATTACGCCATTTTGGCTGACCACCATCGGCGGCATGCACAACGCGGCTGAACTTGTTTTCGAGGACACGTCCAATTCCCGAATCCACGCCATCCAGCGATTGGTCGGTTACCCGGATGTCAAGAGAGCGACCTCAAGCCGCTGCCATTGCGCCGAAGATCAAGTGCCGGATATTCTGAGGATTGAGGTTTCAGGGGACGCCTACGCCTACAACCAAGAAACATCGTTCGCGGTACCCGTGATCGCGATCGTGGAGTTTCCAAAGGTCGGCCAACGCATGTACGGACACGGCACGATTGTCTCGGTCGAGCAGAAGGGAGCGCCGGAGCCGCGTATCTTGGAAGACGTGGATGCGGGTGAGTTTTACTGGATGCCTGAAGAATAGCGGCCCGCTGACCGCGCTCTGACTTTGCCGGCTCAGGCCGTATCAACAAGGGAGAAATGGTGGGACAAGCAAAACAACGCGGGACCAAAGAACAACGGGTGGCGCAAGCGCACGCCAAACTGGCGGCGCTGCGCCCGGAGACGCTGGTGTGCGGCAGCTGCAAAACGGCGTTTGCCGAGTTTGAGGCGCTGGGCACGCGCGGCCTGGCCGGTATCGATGCGGCCTTTGGCGGGCCGTGCCCGACGTGCGGGGAGTCGGTCGTCGCATTCAAGGGCGACTCCGATGCGGTGGCCGATTCCATCCTTGCGTGGCAGGACATGATTGGCAGCGAAGGCGTCGTCGGCAGCCAATCGTCCGATGGGCGCTACCTCCCGCTCGACGGCCCGTCCGGAGGTACTCACCATGGGTGAGGCCAAGCGGCGCGGCAGTCAGACAGAACGTGTGGAGGCTGCCATTGGCGCGGTACCGAGCCCCGAGGCCATGCGCGAAAGTATGGGTTTTGCGGCGTCCGCGAAGTTCGTGGGCTACGTCGTGCACCTGCCCGATAGCGACGAATTCCTGGCCGATGCCATGGAGTCCCAACGCGGGGTCACGGTCTATCGGTATGGTGCCAACCCGGACCTGGCCAAGGTGTTCGCAGACTATCGCGGCGCCGCCAAGCAGGCGGCCCAGATCCAAAAGCATAGGACCGTGGTGGCCTACTTGTTCGACCACGCCAATCAGGGGCTGGTCGGTTTCACGGACTGACCTCGGCCCGTCGGTAGTGCAATGAAGACCTTTTATGGGTTCCGTCTGAGGCCGAAATCGGGTGCGAGCGGTTCGCACTCGCATCCGATTCTTCCGCCACCGCTCAACGTGGAAGCCCGCGAGCGGTTGCGTTGGCGCATCGTAGACCTCGACAAGAACCCGGTCGAGATGAATGAGGATGAGCTACGTGCCTGGTTGCTCTCGATCCCAGACGACGAACTGAACGAGTTGATCGCCTTGTCGGATTGGACGCACCCCGACGACAAAGCTGGATGACTCAGGCTGTCCCTCTACGGTACCTACCTGGGTACGCTTAGGTGCCCCAGCCCAGCCGGTGGTTCGCCTGCGTCGCCGCGTGGCGCAGATCCTCTTCGGTGTGCAGGTAGATGCTGGTCGTGGTGAGCGACGCGTGGCCGAGGTTGTCGCGCACGAAACGCAGGTCGACATGGCTGTCGGTCATGTGGGTGCCGGCGGTATGGCGCAGCCAGTGGGACGATGCGCTGGCCAGCCGATCCGCCTGCACGTTGAACTCAGGCCCCTGAGACCGCAGCCGGTCAGCCGCCAGCTTGAACACCTCTTTGACGATCAAGTGAATCGCCGCGCGCGAGAGCGGCTTTTCCGGTCTGATCACGGGCAGCAGCAAAGGGCGCGTTTCACCGGCCTGCGGCGACGGCGGCAAGCCACAGATGCGCCGGTAGCGTGCCAGTTCCGCGATCAGTTCGTCGGTGGCAGGGACCAGTCGTGTCTTGTCGCCCTTGCCCTTGACCTCGATCCACCAGCGCTCGACGCCAGTGGCATCGCGTCGGCAGAACACCGCGCCCATCGGCGTACTGGCGATTTCCGCCGCACGCAGGCCGGCGAGGTACAAGACCGAGAACAGCCACCGGCAACGGGCCGCATGCAGCCGGTCGCGTTCGGTCGTGACGGGCATCGTCTCGATCGTGGCTCGAACGGTATCCCAAAGGTCGTGCGTCAGGTACCGCGTCACGCGCGGCGGCGCCTTGGTGCCGCGCCGGCGTGCGAGCGACAACGGATTGCCGGCCAGATACCCCGCTTCGACGAGCCAAGCGAACAGCGCGTTGAGGATCGTCATCGCATGCCGCACGCTCGTGGGCGACAGCGGGCCGGCAAACGGGCGCCAATCGGGCGATGTTCGCGCCAGCTTCTTGCGCGAGGCCATGACCCAGCGCCATGCCGGCTGCGGGTCGGCCAGGAAGCGCTCATACACCAACAGGTCTTCGTGCGTGAGCGAGGACAGCGGCTTGCCGTGCTGCAGGATCGCCCACAACATCAGGCGCTCGGCTTCCTTGCGATAGGTCGCAACCGTGCCTGGAACCGCGGCATAGCGTGCGAGCCACGCAGCAACGGCGGACAGATCATCGTCCGCCGTGATTTGGCGGGTGCCTGCGCGCGCACGGTTGCCGCCGTTGGCCCCCGATAGTACCGGCGGGATGCGCAACTGCTCGATGGCCTGTGCGGGGCCGTTGAACGAAGGAACAAGCTGGGTCATCAATGAAGAGGTGCGGTCAGGTCAGCCGGAATGGACTGCATGTGCATCACCACTCGAAGTCCGGCCAGTCTTCATCGCTGTCGATGAAGGCGGTGGGCGGGATGACATCGGGGCGCATCGTGACATCCGACTTGGCCAGGTATCCATACATCGGATCGAATGTCGCCATCACCTTGGGCAGCATCTTGAGGCGCTGTTTGGGCGGCAGCGCAATGAAGTACCGACAGCGGCTATCGAGCACGCTCTCCAGGTGCACGTAGGTCGCGTTCGAGGCGGACCGTGTGCGGTGGATGACTTCATCGGCCAACACCGGCGTGGCGGCGCGTACTGCCGATTCGACCACGTGCTCCAACTCGAACATGATCGCCTGGTCGAGCTTGTTGGTCGGGACGAAGGCCATGGCCTGGCGCAGCACGCCGACCTGGGTCAGGAGCACCGGCCACAGGACTTCGACGCCGTAAATGCGGCAGCGGTCGTCCTTGGTGTCGCCGCGATGGTCGACGCTGCGCTGCCCCGAGTAGGCTTTGCGTACGTCGTACGCGAGGCCGAGCACAAAACCCTCCTTGTCCTCGATGTAGACGCTTTCCTGCACGACGTAGTGGATGAAACCATGCAGCCGTTCCAGCGCCGCGAAATCGCCCCACAACGCGACGCCGGCATGGTTCGGCGTCAGCCGGTACTCCAGCATGGTCTTGCCTCCTGTTATCGGTCTTCGCGGGTGTGCCACAGCCGCAGCACGTAGATGGTGTCGCCCTGGATCTCGTAGCGCATCTCATACTGGCCGACGAGGATGCGCCGTACTTCGCGTGGCTCGAATTGGAACAGTTGCTCACCCACGCGCGGATTGGTCAACAGGGTCTCTGGCGCCTTGATCAACGCCTGCACTGCGCGCGCTGCCGCTGGCTGGTTCACCGGGGCGAGAAACTCGTACAGGCGTGCGAGGTCTTCCTGCGCCTTTCCAGTCCACTGCAGTTCCATCAGCGCGGCACCGCCAGCGGTTCACCGGTGCCCAGGCTGTCCGCCCAGGCCTGCACCGCTTGGTGACCGATGACGCGGCCGGCGTCCACATCGGCCAGTGCCTCACGGGTGAGGCGATCGCGCTCCTCTTCCTGGGCAATCCAGGCAGACAGCGCCTGCTTCATGATCCAGCCGCGCGAGCGTTCGAGGCGGTCGGCCAGTTGGTCAACCTTTTCGGCCAGCGGCACCGGGACGTGGGCGGTCAATACGCGGGTTTCGGTCTTGGACATGGCGTCCTCCTGAAATCGGGTCAATACAGTCGGGCGAAGTGCCCGGCGCCGTCAGCGGAATTTGATCTTGCCGGAGCCGGCCACCCGGTCGTCCCGGCGCGGCGGGTTGCCCCGCACGACGATGTCTCCGGAGCCCGCGACGCGGGCGCGCACGTCGGAGCGCACGAAGGCCTCGATGTCGCCGGAACCCGCTACTGACAGGTCGGCCGACTCGGCGATCAGCTCGCTGGCATCGACATCGCCGGAGCCCGCGACCTGCACGTGCAGGCGGGTGACCTCGCCGGAGACGGTGATGTCGCCCGAACCCTGAATCTCCAGGTCCAGGGCATCTTGCCGCAGATCGAGCAAGGTGACGTCGCCGCTGCCCTTGATCTTGACCGCGGGGGACTCGGGCAGCGCGAGGCTCACCACCGCGCGAGGCTGGCGAAGCGAAACCGTCTGCCCGGTGGCTTGGCCGTTCACGATGTCGCCCATCACCACCGAGCCGACCGTGCCGTGGAAAGTCATGTGGCCGCTGCCAAAGCTGATCGATACGCCTTCGCGCTCGATGACCAGCTTGTCGCCTTTGTACTCGGTCCGGACCGCCGCCACCGCGTCGGCACTTTCACCGGCTACCACGAGTGCGGGCGTGTCCGCGCGCCGGAACACCACATCGACCGAGCCCCTGATGACGAGCTTGCGGATCGGTTGCAGGGGACGGTCCTCCTTGATGGCGTTCTCAAGGCGATCCCAGGCAGTGTCTTTCATTGGGGAGGGCATGTTGAGGCTCATCGGCTATAGCACAGGCAAATCATTGTGATTAAAAACCAATCATAGTGATTGAACGCCGCGCAATCAACTGTCCGCCAAGTCACTTTGAGCGAGACGCGTTAGGCCGGGCCACTGTGACATGATCACTAGACAGAAGCGCCATTATGTCTAAAGACTGCGGCGGATAATAGGGAATCAATCGGTTTACGTTGTATTATTTTTCTTCCAAGACGCAAACAAAGCCCGCGACCATGACGCTCGACCCCGCTTCCACTGTGGAAGACCAAGCCCTGCAAGCCGATATCGCCGCGCTGCGCGGCCGTTTCACCGATACCCGCGAGCTTTACCGGGAGGTCTGTGCGCTGCTGTTTTTTCGCTACGGCGTCACGCCGACGGCCAACAAGCTCTACAGCCTGGTGCGCAAGGGCAGCATGAGCACGCCGACCGACGTGCTGAACCGCTTCTGGCAGGACTTGCGGGAAAAGACGCGCGTCAAGATCGACCACCCGGAGCTCCCCGACGCCATGAAGCAGGTCGCGGCCGAGGCCGTGCTGACGATCTGGCAGGCCGCCTCGTCGGCCGCGACCGGTGAACTTGCCGCGCTACGGGCCGAAGCGCGCCACCAGGTGCACGCTGCCGAGACGGCACGTGACCAGGCGGCCGCCGAATCGGAAGCTGCCCGGCAGGCGACGGCAGCGACCCAGACGCAGCTCGATGCCGTTCGCGCACAGCTCACGGAGCAGCAGGAGGCGCTGTCCACCGAACGCCAAGCCCATGCCGCGACCGATGCCCGTCTGCAGGAGGCCCGCCGGCAACTGGATGAAGCGACACGGCAGTTGACGGAGCTGCGGACCGAGTTCGGCGCTCAGCTTGAGCGTGAACGGGAACGTGCTGACGCAGCCGACATGCGCGCGGCCAGTCACGAGAAGCGAGCACTGCGCGAGATCGACCAGGAGCGTACCGCTCGCCAGAAGAGCGAGAAGCTGGCGGAAGAACTGCGCGCGCAGCTTGTGGCCACTCGGGCCGAGATACAGCAGGCGGCTGTTCAGCACGCCAACGCGATCGGCGCCTTGCGCGCGGAACTGGGCGGGGCGCAGCAGCAGGCAGACGCCGCCGTGGCTCAGCTGCGCGCGGCGGCCGATCAACTGGCGCAGACTCAGTTGCAGCTGCAGGAAGCGCTGCGACGCGCTGAGCGCGCCGAGACCGAGGCGGCAACGACGCGCCGGTTGGTAGATGTGTTGAAGAAAGCGCCAGTTGGACGCGCTGGCCAGCGGCCAAAACCGGCCTGACGCCTAATTACCAAACGAAATAACAAGCGCCGCCTTCATCACCGAGAGGCTTATGATAGCGGGTCGGCTTATCTTGGTCGGCCCGCAGGTAGCGCGCCAACAATCCGGCCGCCAGCGTCGCGGCCGAGACAGCGAGCAGCGCTATATTGAGATGACGGAAGCCGGATTCCATGAACGATGGGCCTGCACGAATAGCGACCTGGAAGAACCGTTTGCTGCGCTAGATCATGCGACGCAACAATCGGTCTTTCAGCATGAACTCATGCCAGAGCGCTGCGGCCGCATGCAGCCCAACAAAGATGTACACGAGCGTGGCACCTGACTCATGCACCTCCTTGCTGAGGCTCGCCAAGCTCTTGTCCTGCAAAAGGGGGAGCGTCAAAGTCAGCCCGAACGGCTGAATCGGCTTACCACCCCAGGCCAGCGCCAGCACGCCAAGAATGGGCATCCCGACCATCAACAGGTAGAGCACGCCATGCGTGAGGCATGCTGCACGCTGCAGCAGTTGTGGGCCAGGGACCGGTGCCGGCGGCTGGGTTCCCCAGCGGACAAATAAACGCAGCACCATCAACGCGAGCACGGACAGCCCCGCGGTCTGATGAACCGCAAATGCCGCGGTGCGCGCGGTGCTGCCTTTGGGAAAAAAGTCGTGGATCTCGATCGCCACCACGGCAATCGTGACGGCCAGGAATACCAGCCAATGCAGGGATCGCATGGCAAGGGAGTACTTCTGTTCAGAGCGCATAAAACCACCTAGAAATTGGAGTGTGTGAATCATGGCTGCGCAGTACAACATCTATGTACTCGCATGCCCCGTTACGGAGCAGCGACTTCTGATCGATCGCCGCCGCGATACGGAAAACAGTTGTTGCAGATCAAAAAGGAAAACACGTTTAGGTCGGTGCCTCCACAGGGTCCACGTGGGTCATTACGTTGAGCACATCGCGGCGCAGCATGACGCGGCGCCGCGCTTCCAATGCAATGTCGTGGCCTTGTCTCACGTTGGCACGCGCATCGACTTCCAGGTGGACATCGACCAGGATCATGTCGCCCATGCGGCGGGTCTTGACGTCGTGTACGCCGTGCACGCCCGGCGTTTCCAGCATCGTTTGGTGGATCGCCTCAACGGTTTCCTGGTCGACGGCACGGTCCATGAGATCGTGCAGCGCCTCCCACCCGAAGTGCCAACCCATGCGCGTCACCATCAGGCCGACGATCAGGGCAGCCACAGGATCAAGCAGGCGGTAGCCGAACACATTGCCCACAATGCCGAGCGCCACCACCAGCGACGAGGCGGCGTCCGAGCGTGCGTGCCAGGCGTTGGCGACCAGCATGCTGGAGCGCACACGCTCGGCAACGGCCAGCATGTAGCGGAACAGCAGCTCCTTTGCCGCCAGCGCCCCGAGAGCGACCCACAGGCCGATGAGCTTGACTGGCTGAATGGCCTCGGGGTGCTCCAGCTTCACCACTGCATTCCAAAGCATGCCGACGCCGACGGCCAGCAATAGCAAGCCGAGCACTAGCGACGCGGCGTTCTCGAAGCGCTGGTGGCCATAGTGGTGAGTTGCATCCGGTCCTTTCTGGCTGTGGTGGCTGGCAAACAGCACAACGAAGTCCGAGATCAAATCGGACAACGAGTGGATGGCATCGGCCACCAACGCCTGGGAGCCGGCCAGGATGCCCGCCACGACTTGTGCAACGGTCAGGCTCAGGTTGAC
>QJOB01000472.1:0-14566 GCA_004155035.1 Monosporascus sp. 5C6A | reverse complement strand
TATATCTTATAAATATTATAGGACAAATATGTATATAAGCATATATTTATTTATATATTAATTCCTTATTTGAAGTACTACAAGATAGCTTAATATAAATATATTGTGACGGCTGGGCTAGTTAACCAACTATTAAACCTAGTCGTGCGGGTTTATGTTGGCAGTGGTACTGTGGGAAACTGAGTAATAACGGGGATACTAGTCACGTCTGGTAATATCAAATAACTAAGGGTGATCTGGGTAACCAAGTTATATTACAAGCTGGTGCTATCTAAGACTTATGGAAATAACGAGCGTATATATCTGTGTTTTGGCTTAAGGTGCTCAAACCGGCTCAAACCTCCCTTTGGTAACCGGACTTCCTTGAGCCTTCCTGAGCCCCTTTGAGCCATCCCCTTGGCTTTAACTGACTTAAACTGCCAAACCCTTCTGGAGCCAGTAGAACTTCTTGAGCCCCTTTGAGCCAGTTACGTGACATGGATCCACAGTCGGGTTTTGCTCATTCCAGGTTCCGATCGTTTTTGGAATAGCCAAGCCCGCTGGGTTATAACACGATTTCCCTCCTTCTAGGATCTTTGCCCTCAAAAATTAATTTGTTTGTTTCGTTATTTCTGGTAAGTAACTTCCCCTTTTCATCTTTATTTTCTGGTATATTTTTTAGGCTGATCATCATGTCTGGTCGGATTGAAAAAACCCGTTCTCGTAAGCGTACTAACGCTTTCATTCTTTCAGAACGAATTAACCGTTTTGGGTTTATTATGTCATCGGATATCTCTTGTTTTCGTTGCAAGTCTGAAAACAAATCCTGCAAAGCCTATTACAGTTTTGGGAAATGTTCGCGCTATACCGAACACGGGGGTTTTTGTGATTTTTTTGGTCCTTCCGAGGCCGAATACCAAAAGTTAATAACTGAAAAAAACCGTTTGGATCTGCAAAAACGTCTTGCCGAGGAAGAATTATTGCAGGTGCAGCAAAGTTTCAACGAACTTCAGCAGTACCTGCAGAAACTACTTAGTTGTTTGGCGCGCTTTCGAAATCAAAAGAAAATTTTGCAACAACGAGGTATCAAATTGTTACGTAAGGGAATTTAGGGTGCAGAGACTATGGAAAAATTTGAACGTTTAAAAAGAGAGCAACAACAGTTAAAAGCTGCGGTTGCTGCAGCTATATCGGCCGCGGCCACAGACCCGGCTAATTAGTCTGGTGTCGAGCTTACCGACTGGTCCGCTATTAGCTGGAACGCGTTCGTTGTTTCTGGTGAAAATCCTTTAACAGGCGCTGGAAGTTCATGAGGTTTTTGGCGGGTTCCCAGGTATTTTCGGAGTCTAGGTGCTTTTTCTATTTAATCAGGTACTGGGTAAATCCATTTTTCTTGCGCATGTCCAGGATTTTCTCCATTTCGTACACTGGTGTATCTTTTTTCGCCTCGTCCTCCCATCCTATATTAACCTTAATAGTGTTTGTTACTGATTTAAGTAAAGAAACATGAAAGATTGGATGGAATTTGACCTTCGGTAGCAACTCCAATTCGTAATTATTTTCCGAGATTTTCTTGGCGATTTTATATAAGCCGATGTACTTGAAGTTAAGCTTCTGGTTTGGTCGTTTAGTTTTAATGTTTTTGGTAGTTAGATAAACCATTTCCCTTTCGGAAAAGGTTGGTCCTTTTAACTTTTTCTGGTTATAATACTTCTTTATTTAATTACGGACGAATTCGAGTTCTGTTTTCATTTTTACGTGCAGCTGTTTGAGCTGTTCCGATGTTAAAATGGCTTTGATATTAACTAGGCCATTATCGCGTGTTTCCTTGTAAACTTCTGGTGTAAAACCGAAATTGGCGTTTGCTGGGGTTGTTTTGATGTTGTCGTGATAACTGGTGTTATAAGCCAACTGGGTTACTGGTAACCTTTTAACCCAATTATTCTGTTCGTAGTTGATGTAACACCGTAGGTAGGTTTCGAACGTTTAATTCAAACGTTCCGTTTGTTTATCCGTTTAAGGTTTGAATGCGCTGGATAATTTGTAATTCAGATTAATTTGTGCCATAAGGCCTTACCAAAACTTAAAGGTAAATGTGATGCTTTTGTTTGAAATAATTTCTGTCGGTAGTCCATATATGCTAAAGATATGCCGAAAAAAGATGTATGCCATTTATTTTACGTTCGTGTTTTCGAGGTATGGAAGAAAATAGGAAAATTTGGTGAATCGATCGACGATTACGAAAATGCTGTCATAATGTATTTCTGTCGCTGGATCTTCGGATAAGGGAAGTTTAGTGATAAAATCCATGGTAATTGAATCCTATGGTTGCTGTAAGACTGAAAGTGGTTATAGTTTTCCGTATGGTTTATGTCGTAAAGCCTTAGCTTTAACGTAAACATCGCATTGTTTTTTAACTTTTTATACTGCTATTTTTATTTTAAAAAAGTAATAAGTGCGTTATAATTGTTCTAAGGTTTTGTAGATCCCTAAATGTCCGTAAAGTGGATGTTGATGTATATCCCATATTAGGTCCTGTTAATATTTCTTTGGAACCTGGATTTTGTTTGTTTTTTGATTATCGGGTAAGTTGTTATTGTATTGTTGAATTTTCTGATGTAAGTTAAGGGGCATTGCCTTGATTGTCGCAATCTGTCGTGACTTCAGATGTCCCTCTGGGGTGACATCGAAGATTCTATGGCTAACTTTGATTAATTTCTCCTTTAGGTCAGGTTGCTTGCTGAAAGCGTCTGCTTTACCATTTTTAGAGCCTTTCTGGTGTATGATCATAAAATCGTACTCGGCCAGCTTTTTTACGTAGCGTAATTATCGTTCTGTAAGTTCTCGTGTGGTGGTAAAACGGGTGAGGTTTTTGTGATCGGTGTAGACCTTGATTTGATGGAGGTTTCCTTTAAGCATGTGTCTGAATTTCCGGAAAGCTTTAACGATGGCCATGAATTTTTTGTCGGGAATGCCATAGTTTAATTCCGTTCCTTTTAATTTGTAGGAATAGAAGGTAATTGGGTGAAGTATTTCTTGATTATCTCGGTATCCGATTACTGCGCTTAACGCATAGTCCGAAGAGTCGGTTTCTAGCTTAACTAGGCGATTTGGATCGTATATGATCAGCACTGGTTTATTGGTAATGGCATCTTTGATTTGTTGGAATGTTTCCTCCGTTTTTGTTATCTATTGGAATTCGTTTCTTTTTCTGGTTAGATTTGACAGTGGTATCGTAATTTTGCTGAAGTATTTGATGAACTTGCGATAGTAGTTGGCGAATCCAATAAATGCCTATATCTTTATAACTGTGGTAGGTTTTGGTTATTCGGCAACTGTTGCAATTTTTTTAGGGTCCATCTTGATATATCCTGGAATAATGATGTATCCCAGGTATTCCATTTCCTGAGTGTGGAACTGGCTTTTTTTTGCGTTGATTAATAGATTGGCGTCCTGTAAAGTTTAGAGAACTTGATAAACGTGCCTTGTATGTATTTCTTCCGATTTTAAAAAAATCAGGATGTCGTCCAAATAGCATATAACGAAAATGTCCAGGTATTTCCTGAGTATATGGTTAACTATTCGCTGAAAGGTTACTGGTGCGTTCGTAAGTCCTATTGGCGTAACCAAATATTCGTACAGTCCGTATTTCGTTTTGAAAGCCGTTTTCCATTCGTATCCTGGCTTGATTCGAATTAGGTTATACCCGTTTTTAAGGTTTAGAGCGGTAAACCACTTGGCTTCTTGTAGGCGGTCCTTTATTTCGGTGATTAATGGCAAGGGTGTCCTGTTTTTAACAGTAATGTTATTAAGATGTCGGTAGTCTATTATTAGTCGTAACTTGCCGTTTTTCTTTAGCACGAAAAACATAGGATATCCTGCCGAAGATATAAATTATCGAATCTATCCTTTTTGGAGTTTGTTTTCCAGGTATTCCCGTAAGGTGTGTAATTTTGTTGCATTAAGATTATAGATGGGATAGAACTTAGGTGAAGTGCTTTCTTTAAGGATTATCTCGTGGTTCTATTTACTGTATTCTGGTAACTTCGTTTTAAGCTTTTTTCGAAACAGTCGTTCGTATTTGCGATACTGTGGTGGTACATTAGTTATGTTTTTTTCTGGCTTTTCGGGCTGGTATTCTAGGATTTCGTTTATGTCGCAAAGTTATGCCCGGATAATGGCTATAATACGTCGAATGTGTCGGTTATGCCCTTTTTCTTTCTTATGTCGTATTTCTTTGGATGGTAAGGTTTTTATCGTATCCTTATGCCTGTATTCGTTATTTTTCTTGTTGCTAATCGAATATAAAAATTTCGTTCGTTTTTTTTGCTTGTTGATAGAATATAAAGCGAACTTTACCTGGCCAATATTCCAATCGATTAAGGGGTTATACTGGTGCAACCATAATCTTCCTAAGATCATATCGTAATTTCCTAACGGAACGATATCGAAATTAACTATCTGGATTCGTCCTTTAATAAAAATCTCGAGGTAATCAATCTCGCGTGTAATTTTTCCGTTATCGTAAGCAAATGCCTAACCTTCGGCGTTCTCGGCGATGTAAGGGTTTTTCTTATCCTTCCATGGCAATTTAAGCTGGTTTACTAACTTCGGGGTAATATAATTAGCGCCTAGAGTTCCGTAATCCACTATTGCGGTATACCAATATGTCCCAATCCGTATTTTCAAGGTAATAAGGTCGTTTTTAGCTCTTATCGTTGTACATAGAGCTCTTTTAAGGGGTTTATACTAACTTCCTTAGCTTCCGTTATCCTGTAGCTTTTTTACAGGTAACGTCTGTTTTTTGGGTTTTTTAGCTGCTTAACCTTTGTTTGTAACTGTTTAATATGCTTTTTTTAACGTCGCGATATTACCTTTAGTTCCATAATACGTATATCGAACAACTTGTTGTACTGTTTTAGGGTGATAAGGTTCCTTTCGATCTGTTCGATTATGCTCTCTTTTAGGCGGTCTGCTTCCGTTATCCAGCTGTCTGGGCTATCGGATTATTGTTAATACTATGCGTCGTACCTAACCATATCTTCCTGTCGGGATTATATTTCCTTTCGAAACTTTTACCGCTTTTTAAAGCCAGTCGTAAATACCAGCTGGAATTGCAGGTTATTAAGGGTTTCTCGTTCTACTTTTATAACTGTCTAATAAATCCATTTTTTTTGTGTTTTATGGTCGCACGTTTTAAAATGATACATCGGGTTTTTTTTTGGGTAACTTTTGCTTTTAAGCCAACTTCCTTTCGCTATAAGGATGTCGATGGTATCCTGTGATGCCATCGTACGTAAATGACGGTACCATCGCTAATCTCTAGGGTTGCTTCCGGTCTGGTTTTAAAAGTCGAATCCTTAATGCCACATGCGTATAATGCGGCGTTAGATATAGTTTTGCTATTTTTCGTATCGAAAGCAGTAGGCTCGTTTGCAATGGATAATATGTAATTTCCCATGTCGGTTAAGGGTTTCTGGTAACAAGGCCTTATCCCAACCGTGATATTCTTTAATCCATGCGTTTAATTCTAGTTATTCGTACCGCTTCTGCTTCTTTTTTTATAATCGTAAGCAAGATTTAAAAATAAAAAGCTCCTTTTATCCTTAATATTCCACCAACCATCTTATTATAACAAAATACTATCACTTAATCGCTGTTTAAAACAGGACTTTGGCCGCTTTCAATTTTTGCTGTATTTCTTCCTATTTATTATCGTCGCGAATGCGAATTATGTTAACTTGTTTGTTGCTGCTGGAATTCCTTAATGGCCCTTCTGGTACTGGGGTCCAATGTACTTTCTTATCGTTCTTTGGCGACGCTTTGTATCGTCGTGCAACATGTTTTATCTTACCGCAATTGTAACACTGTACTTAGCTTATATCTCGTCGTTAAATGATACCAAGTTCCATGGGTTTTGGAGCAGTTCCATAGGAAATAAAAGGTATTTTGCGCCTTTTTTTTTAATTGGCTTTGGAATATCCAACCCGTAAAGTAAAGTATCTTTTTTTTTCCTATCGTCGCTCAAACTGTCGATTGTCAATCCTAACTATTTCAATAATATACTTGTCGAATATCGTAAATCGTGGAAACTTAATAATTTTATCTTTAACGTTCTTTTTTAAACTTTTATAAAATACATCGATTAAAGTATCATCCTTATCGTCCATTTATCCTGCTTTCGCTATAAGGTTCCGAAATTTCACAGCATACTTGGAGGCTGGTTTTTTCTGGCGCAGTTGGAAAATTTACTAAGTTGCAACTCGTTTTTCGTCTGGGTTTTCGAAATTGTTTTTAAGTTTCTTTTCGAAATTGATGTAAGTGGAAAAAATCTCTTTAGTAATTTTTTCCTAATCGGACTTTCCTTTCTTTAGGAAGTCTTTCATGGTAGGTTCGAACTAATCGAAAGTATCTCCTTCCAAACAGGCTGTAACGGCGAGAATTTGGTCCGTTAAATCGGTAAGCCCCTTTAGGCGGATGTAAACCCGAGCCTGGGTTAGGAAACTCTGGACGTTCCCTTTCCCGTTGTACGGTCCTGGCTTTTTAAGCTTTATTTTACGAGTGCCCATTGGTACGGCCATTTAATCGGTAAGTTATTAAACGATAACCTCGAGCTCCTTAACTTTGTCTTGGAACTGCTGAACCGTAAGTTCCTGAATTGCAGTTATTTGTACGTTAGTTGACATAATAGCGATTCGAAATATTGCTTAGAGTTTAACTGTACCACTGAACAAAAACTTGTAACGTATAACGGCTGGGCTAGTTAATTAACTATTAAACCTAATCGTACGGGTTTATGTTAGCAATAGTACTATAGGAAACTAAGTAATAACGGGGATACTAATTACGTTTGGTAATATCAAATAACCAAAAGTAATTTAAATAACCAAGTTGTATTACAAATTGGTGCTATTTAAGATTTATGGAAATAACGAGCGTATATATCTGTGTTTTGGCTTAAGGTGCTCAAACCGGCTCAAACCTCCCTTTGGTGACCGGACTCCCTTGAGCCCTCCTGAGCCCCTTTAAGCCATCCCCTTGGCTTTGACTGACTCAAGCTGCCAAACCCTTCTGGAGCCAGTAGAACTCCTTGAGCCCCTTTAAGCCAGTTACGTGACATGGATCCACAGTCGGGTCTTGCTCATTCCAGGCTCCGATCGTTTTTGGAGTAGCCAAGCCCGCTGGGTCATAACATATATATAATTATAAATTCAATATTAAACCAAATATTATCTTCGATAATATTAAATTATATAAGATTTAAAGTTATAATGATTGTGGTTATTGCTTTAATTAAAGTTAAATATATTATATATTAGATGATTTTAAATATATAATAACGTAAACTAAAAAGTGGTTATAAATTTATATAAAAATGAGAAAACCTATATTATAAATAAAACCTATATATATATATACGTTATCTTAAACAAATTATTATATTATAATTTATACCGTAAATCAGTTTTTTTATACGTAGAAATATTATTGTTAAAAGTAACTTTATTATATTTAATAAAATATTAAAATCTTTACATATTGTTATGACCCAACAAGGCTTGGCTTCTCCAAGAACGATCGGAGACTCAGGAATCGAGGTCCGATGGCGACCCCAGGTTACGTGATCGGCTTAAAGGGCTCAAGGGTCTTGGCACCTTGAGCGCCTTGAGCTATGTGGTGGCGTTTAAGGAGCTCAACGAGCTTAAGGGTTTGAGCACCTTGAGCGCCTTGAGCCAAGAAGTAGGATATATACGCTTATTATTTCCTATAGTTTTAGATAGCACCAGTTTGTAATACAACTTGGTTACCCAGATTATCCTTGGTTATCTGATATTACTAGACGTAACTAGTATTTCCGTTATTACTTAGTTTCCTACAGTATTACTGCTAACATAAACCCGTACGACTAGGTTTAATAGTTGGTTAACTAACCCAGCCGTTATACATTACAAGCTCTTGTTCAATGGTACAGTCAAACTTTAAGCAATATTTCGAATCGCTATTATGTCAACTAGTACGCAAATAACCGCAATTTAGGAACTTACGGTTTAGCAGCTCTAAAATAAGGTTAAGGAACTCGAGGTCATCGTTTAACAACTTACCGATTAAATAACAGCACCAGTAGGCATTCGCAAGATAAAGCCTAAGAAGCCAGGGCCGTACAACGGAAAAGGGAACGTCCAAAGTTTCCTGACCCAGGCTCGGGTTTACATCCGCCTAAAAGGGCTTACCGATCCAGCGGATTAAATTCTCGCCGTTGCAGCCTGCCTGGAAGGAAATGCTCTCGATTGGTTCGAACCTACCATAAAAAACTTCCTAAAAAAAGGAGAGTCCGATCAGGAAAAGGCTACCAAGGAAATCTTTTCCGCTTACATCAATTTCGAGGAAAAACTTAAAAACAACTTCGAGAACCCAGACGAGAAACGAGTTGTAACCCAGCAAATCCTTTAACTACGCCAGAAAGGACCAGCCTCTAAGTACGCTGTGGAATTTAGGAACCTTATGGTTAAGGCAGGATGGATGGATAATAAAGATAATACCTTGATCGACGTATTCTACAAAGGCCTAAAGGAAGATGTTAAGGATAAAATCATCAAATTTCCACGACCCACGACATTTGACAAGTACATTATTGAAGCAGTAAAAATCGACAATCGGCAATTCGAAAGACGATAAGAAAAACGAGGACATTTTACCCTACGAATTGGACATTCCAAGGCCAATCAAGGAAGAAGGCGCGAGACACCTTCTACTTCCTACGGAACGGCTCCAGGACCTATGGAAATTGGCACTACTTAACGACGAAACATAAGCTAAGTTAAGTGTTACAATTGCGACAAGATGGGACATGTTACACGATATTACAAGGCGCCGCCAAAGAACGATAAGAAGGTACGTTAAACCTCAGTGCCAGAGGGGCCACCAAGGAATTCCAGCGGCAACAAACAAGTCAACATGATCCGCATTTGCGACGACGGTAAAAAGGAAGAAATATAACAGGGATTAAAAGCGGCCAAGGCCCTGTCTCAAGCAGCAATCAAACGATAACGATCCGTTATAATAGGATGGTTAGTGGAATACCAAAGATGGGAAGAACTTTTTACTCCTAGACCTTGCTTACGATTACAAGAAAAGAGACAGAAGCGGTACGAACAGTTAAAATTAAACGTATGGATTAAGGAGTACCACGGTTAGGATAAGGCCTTGTTGCCAGGAACGCCTAACCGGCATGGGAAACTACATGCTATCTACTGCAAACGAGCCTACTGCCCTCGATACGAAAAACAACAAGACTATATCTAACGCCGTATTACCCGTATGTGGCACTAAGGATTCGACTTCCAAAACCAAACCGGAAGCGACCCCAGAGATTAACGATAATATCGTTACCTACGTACGATGGCATTATAGGACACCATCGATATCCTTACCGCCAGAGGAAGTTGGCCTGCAGGCCAGAGTTGCCCAGAAAAGGACCCGATGTGTCATTTTGAAACGTGTAACCACAAGACATAAGAAGAATGGATTTATTAGACAGTTATAAGGGCAGGACAAGAAACCCTCAACGACTTGCAATTTCAGCTGGCATTTACGACTGGCTCCGAAAAACGACAAGAGCTTCGAGAGGAAATATAATCCCGACAGGAAGACATGGCCAGGTACGACGCACAGTATCAACAATCAACAATGGTCTGACAGCCCAGACAGCTGGATAACGGAAGCAAACCGCCCAAAAGAAAGCACAATTGAACAGATCGAAGGAGACCTTCTTACTTTAAAACAGTATAACAAGTTGTTCGATGTACGTACCATGGAACTAGAGGTAACATTGCGACGACAAGAGAAGCACATTAAGCAGCTGCAAGCAAGGGTTAAGTAGCTGGAGAACCCAAAAGACAGACGTTACCTGTAGAAAAGCCACAGGATAGCGGGAACCAAGGAAGTCAGCATAAACCCCTTAGAAGAGCTTTATACACGACGATAGGAGCCAATAACGACCTTATCACCTTGAAAATACGGATTGGGACATACTGGTATACCGCAATGGTAGACTGCGGAGCTTTAGGCGCCAATTACATCACCCCGAAGTTGGTAAATCAGCTTAGACTACCATGGAAGGATAAGAAGGACCCTTATATCGCCGAGAACGCCGAAGGCCAGGCATTCGTTTACGATAACGGAAAAATCATACGCGAGATTGATCACCTCGAGATTTTTGTTAAAGGATAAGTCCAGACAGTTGACTTCGATATAGTTCCGCTAGGGAACTACGATATGATCTTAGGAAGGCCATGGTTGTATCAGTACAACCCCTTGATCGATTGGAATACTGGCCAGGTAAAGTTCGCTTCATATTCCATCGACAAGCAAACAAAACGAACGAGATCTCCACACTCGATCAGCAACAGGAATGACGAGTGCAGGCATGAAGACACGACAGAAACCTCACCACCCAAAGGAACACGACACAAGAAGGAAGGAGGGCATGACAGACGCATTCGATGCATCATAGCCATTATCCGGGCTAGGCTTCGTGATTTGAACGAAGACCTCGTACAGCAGCCCGAAGAGACAGAAGAAAACATGGCTAATGTATTACTACAGTATCGCCAGTACAAGCGACTGTTTCAAAAAGAGCTCGACACGAAGTTACCAGAATACAGTAAATAGGATCATGAAATAGTCCTTTAAAAAGGCACCTTACCAAAGTTTTACCCCATCTACAATCTTAACGTAACAGAACTTCACACCTTACGAGAATACCTGGAAAATAGACTTTAGAAGGGATGGATTCGACGATCCACATCTTCGGCAGGATACCTTATGTTTTTCGTACCAAAGAAAAATGGCAAGTTACAACTGGTGATAGATTATCAGCACTTGAACAGCATTACTGTTAAAGATAGGACTTTTTTATTATTAATTACCGAAATAAAGGATCGCTTACAAGGAATTAAATGGTTTACCGCTTTAAACCTTAAAGACGGGTATAACCTGATTCGAATTAAACCAGGTTACGAATGGAAAACGGCTTTCAAAACGAAGTATGGACTATACGAATATTTGGTTATATTAATAGGATTTACGAACGCATTAGCAACCTTTTAACGAATGGTTAATTACGTATTCCGAAAGTATTTGGACATTTTCGTTATGTGTTATTTGGACGACATTCTGATCTTTTCAAAGTCGGAAAAAGCACATGCAGGATACGTTTATTAAGTTTTTCAAATTTTACAAAACGCCAATTTGTTAATTAACACAGAAAAAAGCCAGTTTTACACTTAGGAAGTGGAATATCTGGGATACATTATTATTCCGGGACATATTAAGATGGACCTTAAAAAAATTGCAGCAGTTACCGAATGGCCAAGGCCTACCACAGTTACAAAGGTACAGGCATTTATTGGATTCGCCAACTATTACCGAAAATTTATTAAATACTTTAGCAAGATCGCAATACTATTGTCGAATTTAACCAGAAAAAGGAACGAGTTCCAATGGATTACGGAAACAGAAAAGGCATTTTAGCGGATTAAGGACGTAATTATTAGTAAACCAGTATTAATTATATACGATCCAAATCGCCCAGTTAAGCTAAAGACCGACTTTTCGGATTACGTATTGGGCGCAGTAATCGGATACCGAGATAATTAAGAAACACTTTACCTAATTACCTTCTATTTCTACAAATTAAAAGGAGCGGAGTTGAATTATGGTATTTCCGACAAAGAATTTATGGCCATCGTCAAGGCTTTCCGAGAATTTAAACATATGCTTAAAGGAAACCTCCATTAAATTAAGGTCTATACCGATTACAAAAACCTCACCCGTTTCACCATTACGCAAAAATTAACAGGACGATAATTATGCTACGCAAAGGAATTAACGGAATACGACTTTGTCGTTATCTATCAAAAAGGTTCTGAGAATGGTAAAGCAGACGCTTTTAGCAAACGACCTGACCTAAAAGAAAAATTAGTAAAGGTTAGCTACAGAATCTTCGATGTCACCTTAAAAGGACATCTGAAGTCACGACAAATTGCGACAATTAGGGCAGTACCCCCCGACCTACATCAGAAAATTCAACAATATAACGACAGTCTACCCGATAACCAAAAAACAGATAAAATCCAGGTTCCAGAAAAACATCAACAAGACTTGATATAGGATGTACATCAACACCCATTCCACGGACATCCAGGAATCCACAAAACCCTAAAACGACTACAACGTACTTATTACTTTCCTAAAATAAAAACGGCAGTACAGAAAGTTAGAAAACAATGCGATATTTATGCCAAAACTAAGGCTTCACGATATAAACCATACGGAAAACTACAACCACTTCCAGTTTTATAGCGACCATAGGATTTAATCACCATGGATTTCATCACCAAACTTCCCTTGTCCGAAAATCCAGCGACAGGAGTGCACTATGACAGCATTTTCGTAATCGTTAACCGATTTACCAAATTTTCCTATTTTCTTTTATATCTCGAAAACACGAACGCAGAACAAATGGCATATATCTTTTTCCGATATATCTTCAGCATACATGGACTACCGATAAAAATTATCTCCGACAAAGGCATTACATTTACCTTTAAGTTTTGGCAGGGCTTAATGGCACAGATCGGCCTAAACCACAAGTTATCCAACGCATTCAGACCTCAGACAGATAGGCAGACAGAACGGTTAAATCAGATTCTCGAAACCTACCTACGATGTTATATCAACTACGAACAAAACAACTGGGTTGAAAAGCTACCAGTAACCCAGTTGGCTTACAACACCAGCTATCACGAAAGCATCAAGATAACCCCAGCAAACGCCAATTTCGGTTTTACACCAAAAATCTACAGGGAAACACGCGACAATAGCCCAGTTAATATCAAAGCCATTTTAACATCAGAACAGCTCAGACAGTTTCACGCAAAGATAAAGACAGAACTCGAATTTATCCGCAATCAGATAAAAAAATATTACAACCAAAAAAGGTTAAAGGGACCAACCTTCTCGGAAGGAAAGATGGTCTACCTAGCCATTAAAAACATCAAAACTAAACGCCCGAATTAAAAGCTAAACTTCAAGTATATCGGCCCATACAAAATCGCCAAGAAAATCTCGGAAAACAATTACAAATTGGAGTTACCACCAAAGGTTAAACTCCATCCAGTTTTTCATGTTTCCTTACTTAAGTCAGCAGCAGACACCATCAAGGTTAACACAAGATGGGAAGACGAGGCGGAAAAAGATATACCAATATATGAGGTGGAGAAAATCCTGGACATGCGCAAAAAAGATGGACTCACCCAATACCTCATCAAGTGGAAAAAACACCCGGACTCCGAAAATACCTGGGAACCCGCCAAAAATCTTATGAACGCTCAGCGCCTTCTGAAAAACTTTCACCAACAACGCCGGAACCCATCATAAGTGCCCCCCAGTCTACGTTGTCAGGATTAGACCAATCCGTGTCATTAATACCAGACCAGTCAGCAGGGGCGGCGGCTTGTGTTGACACAGCAATTTCGGTGGACAACCTCCTTCGCTCTTCCTCCAGGCGAGCGAACTCCTCCATTGCCTCGGCACCCTTGATACCACGACGAAGCATCTCCAAACCACGACTACGAAGCAGTCGTCGCTGTTTTTGAAGACGATCCAGTTTATTGGCAGCGGTACGCAGCGTCTCCCTGGCCTGCTCCTCCTCGCGCTCTAAACGGTCCTCTTCATCCAATAGTTTTTTGTGCTCAGCCTCCGAAGGACCAAAAACGTCACAAGGACCTCCGTGCCGAATGCAGCGCGCACATTTCCCAGAATCACGAAAAACCTTGCAATCCACACCTTCTTTTTCACAGCGAGAACAGGAAGGCATCGTAAAACCAATTCTAGCAACTCGCTCAGCCAGAATAAAAGCGTTGGTACGTTGGCGAGAACGGAACTTTTCAATTTGACCGGACATGATGATCAGCCCCCGAAAGCACGAGGAAGTAAAAGGTGAAGAGGGGAAGTTACTTACCTAAAAACAAACAAACAAAATTAATCTTTGAGGGCAAAGATCCTAGAAGGAGGGAAATCGTGTTATGACCCAACAAGGCTTGGCTTCTCCAAGAACGATCGGAGACTCAGGAATCGAGGTCCGATGGCGACCCCAGGTCACGTGATCGGCTCAAAGGGCTCAAGGGTCTTGGCACCTTGAGCGCCTTAAGCTGTGTGGTGGCGCTCAAGGAGCTCAACGAGCTCAAGGGTTTGAGCACCTTGAGCGCCTTAAGCCAAAAAGTAAGATATATACGCTCATTATTTCCCATAGTCTTAAATAGCACCAGCTTGTAATACAACTTAGTTACCCAGATCACCCTTGGTTATCTGATATTACCAGACGTGACTAGTATCTCCGTTATTACTCAGTTTCCCACAGTACTACTGCCAACATAAACCCGTACGACTAGGTTTAATAGTTGGTTAACTAGCCCAGCCGTTACACATATATTATTATATAAATTATATATTATAGTAATGTTAATTTAATAATACTCATTACGAAGGTTCTTATAATGTTGGTTTTTATTATATATTGTTACGT
>QJOB01000471.1:0-14962 GCA_004155035.1 Monosporascus sp. 5C6A | reverse complement strand
CCATCCCCCCCCCCCCCCCCCTTCCCAGTTAAGAACGACTACTAACACCCCGGCAAGCTTAGCTGTCTCGCATGCATTAGAAACGACCTCGGTCAGTCCTGTGCCGTGCCACATCCGGAAACACGAGGGTCTGGCTAACCCCAACCCTTATGTGTTGCCGTGGATCATGCGCGGTCTACTGGAAGAGGAATTCGTCAAGACCGAGCTGTACTCGGAGACGGCAGAGTTGCTGAAGCAATTTGACGACTGGAAACCCGTCACCAAGGCGTTGAAGGACGTCAAATACAGGCTGGAGGTAGTTCGGTCAAAACTTTAGGACCGTGTATTCATTATTCTACAGACTAGTCGGGAAGACCGTTATTATTATATGGCAAGCTGTGCTGGCGCAAGGACTATAGCGTCTGCTTCATTTGTAATATATGGAGTAAAGGAATACCCCGATTTGGGAGTTGTCAGGAGGGTATCGGAGCATATATACCATATAAGGGCTTCCGAATAGAATACGTACATAGCAGACTAAAATATATTATAATGACTTAGGAGACGGGCCAGTTTCTTCTAGGTAGGCCCTTCCGTGAGATATAAGAATTTGATATGTCTTAAGTGAATGAATACCTAGGTAGGTAACCAGACTCGGGCACTCATGAGTACTTCTATCCCGTAGCCGACTGAGAATACCTACTTGTCAGGACTTAGGACGTTCAAGAAATGCAACTCCCCTGTGCCCTGCGCATAACACCCCTCCCTACCTAAGTACTATATATGTAGGCACGTTCCGGGGCTATTTATTACATAAGCAATCCAAATATCTTTCACAGCCCTACGTAATACACACTAGTCGTCTTCTGA
This sequence comes from Monosporascus sp. 5C6A, assembly GCA_004155035.1. Taxonomy (NCBI): domain Eukaryota; kingdom Fungi; phylum Ascomycota; class Sordariomycetes; order Xylariales; genus Monosporascus; species Monosporascus sp. 5C6A. The sequence goes on along the minus strand of QJOB01000471.1, from coordinate 14,113 downwards.
ATGTTTCATTCTTTGTGAGGAAGGCCAAAAGTTGGATGCCATCCAATAGGAACGATTCCGCGGATCACCAGGCGAACATATAAAAAATGATCTGAAGACAAGAAGCATGGAGGGAGAATCAGCTCCGAAGTGCGAAAGCTGTACTTAAAGATAAGCGGGTCCCTATCAAGTCCCTCCGAATATTTACTGCAGGCTGTTAACCGAAATTCAATTGATCCCGGCTCCTTATGTTCGTCAGCTCCCTTATGAGTTTAATGAGGCCCGTTATTATTTCATCTTGGTAAACTAATTGATACAATCTACAGCTCCTGAGACTAATCTAATCCGGCCAATAAGAACTGCCCAACATCGACACTTCGTCGGGACTCGCGCCGCCTTGCTCCTCCTTACTAGCGGCATAGACATTTCAACTGAACACTCCTTACAAGGGGGCTCTCTTTTTCTCATTGTCCGTTATAGGGGCTGTATCGTACGCAGACGATCCTATAGGTAATAATGAGACAGTGGACCCTGGTGCATCTCCAAAAGCCGTTTTCGCGCCGACCCGATTTGTCTGCAAAGTGACGTGCATCCCGGCCGAAATCCAACATTCCTTCCCACCGTTCATGACTACGGAGTTTAAAAGTACCTATATTTGTTACTCGTAGCCTTATCGCAAGCCTCGACGCGAACATCTTTTCGTCCGCCTTAAAAGCAGCGTCATCTGGAATACCAACACCAGACTACCTTCCATAACGTTCGATATCTGTCTACGCTGCCTCGAGCTAACCGCGTGAAGCTTGCTCTGGAAAGACATCTCTCGGAGACATAGGATGCAGCTCACGCAACCCTCCAATAACCTCCTGTAGGGACCATACCTCTTTCTCTCATGACCAGGTTGCGGTTGCTGACTGGCGGCGAAATATCTAGTTAGCTACGCGGGACGCGCCTTAGTTAAGGTGCTATCGCCATGGCCCTCCTCGATCCGAGCTTCGTCTTTGGTATTCTCGTCCTCGTCTACCTCTCGTCCTTTGTTCTGTTCGCCGTCGTTCGCATTCTTACCGGCGTATCCATCCAACGACTCGGTTACTTCTCTCTTCGACGACTGGCCTATACGCCAAGGGACGGACTAAATGTCAAGATCCGGGGGCTCGGTCTCAGTCTCCACCGCCCGACCTTCTCTCAGCCGACTTGGATGAGCATCAAGGTGAACGAGCTTGCCGTCACTGTCGACATTAAAGAGCTGGAGAGGCAAAAGCAAGACGCCACTGAAGTTGATAAAAGTGCCGATGGATTTGGTAGGGGAACCGCGGCCGACGGGTCCAGACCTCTACCCAAACAGCCGCTTCCTAGGCGAGGGACCTCCGGGCCCGCCCGTAGCGTGGTTTGGAAGCAGCTTACGAGGATAAAGGAGAGGTTGAAGCGGTTGCACAGGGACCTCTACTGGCTCCGGCTGGTTGATGTGGTTGCGGACGACACCACAGTACATATCGTGGATATTGGTAAAGTGCAGCTGGGCAACTTCACCATTGCCGTGGATACTCGACGGCGCATGGTAGACCGCGCTCGGTTCTTCTTCCAGTCGGGTGCCGAGCAAAAGCGTCAGAAGCTTTCGGCCGAATGGATTGTGACTCTACGAAGCGTCCTCTTTACGGCTAATGGTCACGAACCCATTGAGGTCTTAGACAGTGCGATGCTGAACGTCCATGGATTCCTGTACGACCAGCTGGATGGACTTCGAGATGCTGCCATTGCCCTGAAGCTGGGTAGAGTACATGTGCCCTACGACGACATCGAGAGCTGTATCGCGCGTTATAAAACGGCCAAGGGGCGACAGACGAAACCTTATCAGCAGGTCGAGTCTCTCAAAGTGTCAATTGACGAAGTCATTCACGAAACTGACCAGCCTGGGAGCACCGATGAGGATCTGATGCAGGCGGTCTCTGACTCGATCTCCGACTCGAAAGAGTTCGTGAGCTCTATTGTCCGAGGAATCAAAGAGGTCCAATTCGCGGTTAGCTTCGTCAGTCTCACAAAAGAGCTCCATAGAACCAAATCAACAGGATCGCCTTTGCTCCTAAACGCGTCTATGAAGGAGGTCGGCATTGACCTGCACCGCCTGGACCCTAAATCCCCCGCTCATCGGATGTACTTCCCCTCCAAGGATATTGCACATGAAGCTCAGGTCGTGGGCTTGTCCATTTCTGTTGGGCTTGATGACGGCCATGGTAAGCCAGAACGAGTCCTGTATATTCCAATGGCCACGACCACCGTGAAGACCACCTTGCCGTCGAAAACCGTAGAACTTTCGAACGATGGCAGCGCCGAGGACAGGAACGCAAACATACTTTTTGGGAACTCTGTCGTCACTGAACCCTCCGTTGACTTAGACCCGAAACATCTGCCGATCCTACTTGCCCTTCTGCGCCCACGGCCAAAGAAGCCGAAGGCTCAAGTGCAGCAGAGACATAGGCTGATCTCGCGGTTACTCCCAAAGGCCAATTTCAAGTTCTCCATGCAACAGCCGGTCCTCAGGATAGCTCTCCCGCCAGTTCAGAAAACGGACGATCCAGATGACTTTGATCTCATTATATCCTCCATCTCGTCAATCTCCCTTGACGTCGAATCGTTCCACTCCGCCGTTAAGGACCTGCACTATTCATTGGTGTCGTCTACGCGAGTCCAAGCACATCGCCTTTATTATCAGACTACCCAAGGGGACCGTTTCGACCTAATTGATACCGAATCTTTTGACCTGAGACTGCAGCTCTCCGCGAACCCGGACGTCCATGTGATTGCCAATGCACATCTGCAAACTTTCACAATACGCATGACCCGCCCCGAATTTATTGATGGGCTGCATCAGATAGTGCGCCAGCTTAGGCTCAACGTTGAGCCAGACAAGTGGCCGTCTCCGAGATCTCGAAAGTCTCGGAACGTCCTTCGGGGTCTGCCGCAGTGGCTATTCCATCTCTCTTTCGAAGTCGACGATTTCAGTGCAGAGGTAGCCGGCGTTGATGGCGATTTCCCCAATAGCAGTCGCGGCGTCATGCTGCAGGTGGACTCCTGGTCCACAGAGTATCGGGCTCAGAGATTAGACACGTTGAAGCAGCGACCAGTTTCGAAGAGGCGTACTGCCAGCAGATCTTTGGTCCCAGATGCAGAACTTTTGAGCTCTATTTCGATGCCACCCTTTCCTCGAAAGAAGCACCAGACCGACGGCGACGGACGGAGACTCGCTTTTACTTGTGAGGGCTTGGAAGCTTTTATTATTGAAGCTCCTGAGAAGATCGAGCTGGAACCCTTTGTTCGGTTACCGCACTTCTACGTATCTTGCTCTACCCACAGCGATGCGCATGGCCCAGCCTCGCATGTCCAATCGAATTTGCGGACCCTCCTTATTCAGTACTCCCTCTTCCGACATTACTCGGTGGGCGTGGCTATTATGACACTGCAGAAGGCCTTCCTACAAGGCAAGAGAGACGCTTCGCAAGGGTCGTCACAGAAGAGTCCAACGAGTCCGCCGCCCGTGGGCCGTCTAGCCCCACCGCTGATGTCTCCCGGTTCCCCAACTACGGACGAAATGGAGACGTTTGGGTATTCTGCTAGGGAACTCGTGGCAGTTGAGTTCAAAGCTTCCTTAGTACAGGTCAAGGCAGAAATGCCATCTGATCCTCCCATGATGTTGCAAATCCACGGTGTGGAAGCCGGTCGTCATCGATGGTCTCAACCTTTCTTCTACTCAAATTTGGTGCGCATATATGCTGGTGCGCCTCGAATGGATGCCGTCTGGGCACGGATCGCTAGCATCAAATCTCTTCGCCTAGATTACCGTGAGTCCCGGCAGAAGATGTCGACCGGTGGTTTCCAGGACGATAAGATGTTTGACGTAGTGACCGATGCCATGAGGCTTGCAGTGCCCCATGAGCTCATAATCAGCCAGATATCTGACAATATCGTGAATGTCATTAAAGTGAGTGAGCAGCTCAGTCACCGCTTCAAGACCGGAACGAATGAGTATATCCTAGAAAAGCCGCCACAAGGCCCGAAGATCCTGCCGAAGATATCTTTAAGGGCCCGCACCCTCCTCTTCGAACTCGAAGATGGTGCGTTCGAGTGGAAGCTGGGCCTGATATATAGGGCCGGACGCATTGAGCAGATGCAGCGGCTCGCCCGCGAGGAAGCGTTCCGCGTCAAAGTGAAAAGAATACACGAAGAGGAGATCAGGAAAGAGCCGGGTAGGTTCCGGGCACGCTCTGCAGTCCCAAGGGGAAGGACATCGAACATAAATGGCTCCGGGGGCCGAAGCCAGAGCCTGGAAGGGCAGTCGCGAGAACAACGTTCTCGCAGTGAGGGGCCACGAGGGAAGACTCCGCGATACGATCCAGATAATGTTCAGGGCATGAGCGGCAAGGCTCATGTCACAATACAGGAAGCTAGGGCAAGATTGCATGAACACAATGCTCAGAGCTGGAAGAAGCGTATCAATCATCATTATGCCGTGTCACGCAGCACTGCAAAGGAACACAGAGCTCTATTCCTAGGTTCGGATGAGCTTCCCGACGAACTCGAGGAGACGGAGAAGATACTGGAAGTGCCTGAACGCCCGGCACTCATGAACACGGTCATAACTGATCTCCACGTCAAAATTGACAAACCTTCCTTCCCCCTTCGCGAACTGCCGGATTTCCTCCACAAAGTTGGAAAAGGCATGCCGAAGAGCATGAAATATTCCCTCCTCATCCCAATGAACGTCTCGGTCAATATGGGCGAGGTTCGAGTCAGTCTCCGCGACTATCCATTACCTCTCCTCCACGTACCAGCCATCAAGCCTGGCCAGCCATACAAATTACCTTCTCTGTCGCTCAAAACAGATTTTGTAATTGCGGAAGAATTCCGCGGCAGGGGATCGATGAGGCGGATGCAGGTTCGTATCACTTCTCCAGATCCTGACTCAGCGGTGCCGCAGAATGGCTTTGCCATCGATGTCCGCCGTACAATGGGACCCGTTAAGTCCTACTCAGATATGCAAATCGATATCAACACCGCATACCCTACGAGAATCACCTGGGGGCCATCGTATCAGCCAGCCGTTCAGGACATGATGATGGCCATCGAATCATTCACGAAGCCGATGGTGGATCCTTCGGAACGTGTTGGTTTCTGGGACAAAATTAGGCTCAATTTTCACTCTCGAATCCGCGTGGCTTGGAAAGGCGATGGCGATGTACACCTTGCTTTAAAGGGTTCACGAGATCCTTACCGTGTCACCGGGAATGGCGCTGGATTTTTGATGTGCTGGCGGAACAATGTGAGGTGGAACGTCCATACTGACGACGACCCTAAAAAGTTCATGACGGTGGACAGCGGGGAGTACGTCCTTGCAGTCCCCGACTACAGTCATCAAGTTAGAGAATCGACCCGCGAGGTTGAGGAGAACGAGAGCATAGCGAGCGGGACGAGCTTCAAGTCCGCTGCTGTGTTCAAGAAAGTCGCCATGAAATTGTCTGGTAATGTCCAATGGATGGCTGGTCTCGTGTTCGAACGAGCTATTGAAGATGGCAGACGGAGCTTTGACACAAAGCCGCATTATGAGGTCGTCTTGAAGGCTCCGCCATATGCCAAACCACAAGATGATGGTCTTCCGTACGATGCGTTCCGAGGCTTCAGAAGCCAGCACATACACCTGTCCATCGCAGTTAAGGTGCCTGCTGATCGTGATTGGGCTTCATCGGAACCTCGGCCTTCCGGGAGCTACAACAGCGTTCACCTAACCCCGAGGCTTTTTACTCACTTCTTTGCTTGGTATTCACTTTTTAGTGGCCCTATGTCACTGCCAATCCGTCAAGGTTCGCTCTGGCCCGGGAGAGAAAAGAACAGCAAGAAATTTGGAAGGCATCTTGGCACCCTCAAATACAACCTCCTCCTAGCACCCTTGTTCATGAGCCACATTTACAAGCATAAGGATGTCGAGGATTATTCTGAGAATGCAGCCTCGGCTACTGGTGTTAAAGTTAGATTCGATAACTTCATGGTGGACATTCATCAGCGCCGGGAGGAGTTCAATACTCGGGACCGAGGGCGCAAAACCCAAACTAGAACCACGGGCATGAAGATCCACACTGCCCAGCTCGATCTGATATCTGCAGATGTTCGTGCTGTCTCTGCTAGTATCAAAAACACCACGACTGAAGCGATCAAGAGGAATTCTATTGCAGCTCTGATTGCTCAAGGCGAAGACGACGGTGCCGAGCTGTCCCATTTCACGATCCCGGACAATGACTTTAGCTGGATTGACATGGATGACTTCGTGGAGCTAGACTCGATCTTGCCATCTGAACCAAACCCAGACACGAAGATACTGCCATTAGCCTATGCTCCTCGCGTCACTTACTTCAGACAAACAGATATTGGCGACACCATCGACGGAGACCCGGATCGTACTAGCCCTTTCGGAAACGAGCCGACGCACTTCTGCATCATGAGTCCAGATGATGACCCTAGAAGGGTTCAGTCACAGTTGATTCAGACCCGCTTGGATCAGTTAGACGATCAAATCTCTAACAACATACGGGCCGTTGGTGAGGCCGAATTACGCAATATAAGGGCAGATGGCCAGGATCCTGAGGTCAAATCAGAATTTGAAAGTCTCCACAGACACACTCACGTGTTACGAGACAAGCAGGCGTTCATGACCAGTATGTTGGAGCAGATGGCGCTCAAAGCCCAAAACGGCCAGGACGCAGATCTCCCAGAAGTTGAGGACCATCACCGGGAGCGTCCAGCTGTGGTCATTGACACAGAAGGGGAAAAAACGGTGCCAGCGGGAACAGAGTTCGCGAGTGACTTCAAGAATAGGTTTGTTGTACACAATATGCAACTGAAATGGAACAACCTACTACGGAATATCATCCTGCGGTACAGCCATCAAGTCAGTCAGCGTCGGGGCTTCGTTTATTATCTATCTCGGCCAGCTGTCAAGTTCATCCTAGACATCGTGGAGGAGCAAGCTAAGGCCAAGAACAATACGAAGGAGTCAAAGGATTCTCCTGAAAACGGGGCCCCCTCCGCTAGCCCTAAGCCCAGCGGACAAACCTCTGACATGAAACCAGACTTCGAGAACCTAATGCAGCAGATCCTACAAGACGGGAGAAAGTTCGTCGATCCTGATGAACCGGCCTCGTCAGAAGGACCATCCATGGAAGACCTCACGGGAGGAATCGCCGACGAGTTCACCCCTCAAAGTAGCTATCACATGCGCTTGATTGCTCCTCAGATACAACTCCAAAGCGAGAAGAACAAAAAGCATGTGGTGCTTGTCACGGCAAAGGGGATGGAACTCAAAGTGGTCGAGGTCATGGACAAGGCCAGGTTATCTGACGAGGTCAGCGGTCTGGTCCAGCGGCGCTTCTTGCTCAAGATGGACAGCGCGCAGTTCTTCGTCACTCATCAAAAGTGGTTCTCCGGCCCGCTCCTATCTATGTACTCGGGCAACACCTACGGGACGCCCTCTGGCTCTTCTTGGCCGCCCTGGGTGCCTATGGAAGTAATGTATGACTTTCAGTCAGACCCTTTTGGTTTCAAGCGAGTCGTGCAAAAGACTTCGGCAGTGTTAAGACACGACAAGTTCAATACTCTACGCCTGAAATACAATGACGAAGTCAACACGGACGACACGAATGCCCTCTCCGAGGACAACTCAGAGAGCAGAATGGATTATCTCTGGGTGGAGTTCCCCCAAGCTAGAGCGCTCTGCAATTCCTCGCAGTACTATGCCATTTACGTCATCGTCCTCGACCTTCTCATGTACAGCGAACCTCTAGAGAAGACGAGAAGTGAGCGTTTAGAAAAAATTAAGCTTGCATCAGACTTTAGCGACTTACGTGGCGCTCCTGAGATGGTCACTAAGCTGCAGGATCGCATCCGGCAGCTGGAAGACATTAAGGCTCACTTCCAGATCCACTCGAGATATCTGGACAAGAAAGGGTGGGAGGACAGGTTGATCCTGGAGCGCGATCTCGCGGCTTGCGAGGATGAACTCTTCTTCATGATGAAAGCTATCACCACATCACAACGCAAATATGACACCGCATCACAGAGCAATGCATTTCTCAAGTGGACCATTCAGGCCAAAGAGATAGTCTGGCATCTTCTTCGAGACAATAACGAGCCTTTGGTTGAGCTGCAGCTACGGGACACGCAGTACCATCGAACAGACAACTCGGATGGTTCGCACAGGAATCTATTCCAAGTTGGCAAGGTTATCGGCTTGAATCTACTCCCAGATGCGATCTATCCTCAGATGGTCGCGCCATACGTCGAGGATGAGAAAGGCATCGAGGATTTGAACAACAAAAAGATGGTCCGAGTGTATTGGCACATGTTGGAAGCCATTGCTGGGATACCGGTTATGGATCACTTCGAGGTGAATCTGTTTCCGCTGAAGATTCAGCTCGAGCGTGAAGTTGGGAAGAAGTTGTTTGAATACATCTTCCCAAGCACCGATGAAGATAAGGATGCTACCGGCGAGCGGGTAGATTCTCCTTTCATGATCAAGCAGAGCTGGCCTGGCGATGCGGAGGATGATACCCCCGATGAGTTCAAGTTTGTAGCCTCTGGCAGACTGAATACCGCAACGTCTGACAAGGAGCAATCTTTCGCTACGCGGCCAGGATCTCTGGAGCTCCGCCTGCACCCTACCCTGACGTCCGACTCTCGCGGCGTCGAAACTAGCTCTCAGAAGACCAAGGCCGTCAGCGTCCACTCGGGGGAGGGATCCGTGTTCCGCCTTTTTGGCTCCAAAACGGCGAGTAAGAAGCCGTCATATGACTCCCTCCGATCTAGCAGCACTCCGCGACCAGGTATCGGCCGCTCTGCGACGGCTGCGACGACTGCTTCGATGAGCAGTGACAACAGGAAGGGCCACCGCTTTGCTCTCCTCAGCAAACATGGCAATGGCAACGATAAGCCATCCGATGACCTGACCAAGATGCTCACACGTGCCTCGAATTACATGACATTCGTACACATTAGGATGCCATCTGTTGTTCTCTGTCTCAGCTATAAAGGCAAAGGCGATCGCAATATTGAAGACGTCCACGACTTTGTTTTCCGGCTACCCACAATTGAATACCGAAATAAGACGTGGTCGAACCTGGACCTGGCCTTGTCTTTGAAGTCGCGTGTCATGAAGGCACTGGTATCACACACCGGCGCCATCATCAGCAACAAGTTCAGCAAGAGCAGACCCAACCAAGCCCAGCAAAGCAAGCTCCGGGAGCTGGCGAATAACAGCGTCCTCCTCGCGACCCCCACATTATCCAACAACAGTGGCGACAATAGCGACGACTCGTCGAGCTTGTGGGGCACCAGTCCGGCGGACATCTCCCAATCCCCGCCCAGGAGTATCAGCGACTCCCAGAGCAACATCACTGTCCCCCGGCCAAGTAGTCGCGCCTCGAGTGTGGCATCCTCCTCACGCTCGTTCCTCAAGGTCAATGACGATGGTAACTCGTCCGGAGCAAGTCAGCGCGGCACGCCTGTCCCCGGGTTTGTTATGATGCGCCCTGATTCAGGCCACGGGAGAACGCCGACGGGACTTGATGGGGATGACGCACGTCCACACACGAGCGCTAGCAACCATCTCGGCTTTCTACGCCCGAGCAGCAGGCCAGGCAGTAGTGGCGCTTCCTTGATGGGAGAGGATGAAATGGACAGGTTGAGGAGAAAATCGGTCGGAAGCGGAGGCGGCGGCGGCGGCGGTGGTGGGTTCCTGCGAGGCAAGTTTACCGCGTTCACGAGTCGCCTCAAGGAGCGTCCCGAACCCGTCGTCGCTGCCGGTAAAAGGAGCCTACACGAAGGCGATGCCACTGAAGACAAGAACGGGAGCACATCGTGGGGCGGGGGAAGCTAGACCGGTACTCCGCCGCCCTACCTATGACGAAGTGCCCGTCAATATAATCACATAATTTTCATTCCATGGTCGAAGGCAGAAGCGCGGCGTACGGCCTAGATGGGGTTTCAGGCGCATCATCGGGTGTTGTAGATAGATGTTTGGATGCACCATACGGAAACAAGCGGCCGCCCGCGTTGCTCGTTCCCCCTGGCTGGCTGCCTCAGGTTTTTTTGTTCATTCGTTGCATTGTACATAGAGCGTGCCAGTCATTTACCTATATATATCCGAACTGGGCTGGCTCGCGAGCCCGAAGCATTTGCATGGAGCGGGATGGGATAGGGCATTCGATTAGGGGGAGGGAAAGTTTCTTTTCAAATCGGAGCTCTGCGGGGGGATCTTGTTTGGTTGTTCGGTGTCTGTCGTGGGCTTCCCACGTTAGGAACCAGTTATACACATATACTTATACATATTACGCTATTATACATAGATGTCGTTTACCCTTTAACAAGTCTATATAGAGAACGCGACCAAGCATGCCCGCTCCTTCCTCCGTTGGAGGTTGCGGCCGGGCCGAATGGGATGGGCATTGTAAGCAAAAAAGTACCGAGCTGTATCAAAGTCGGCGTACAAGCATGTCTACGACATACGTTCCCGGTTTCGCCGCTGAAGCTTTATTCATCGTCGAGCACTCGAGATGGAGATCAAATCCGATGATAATATGGTGTATACACATATATATGTGTACACACACTGTTTAGAGACATGGGTACATCTGCTGCCTTCCCTTACGTCAGTGTGTAGTAACAGTCTTCGAGTATCAAGTTAGAACTGCGTATGTCTGCTTTCAACAGGGAAGGGCTTTTGCGAATGATGATAACTGTAAGTATTTGGAGACAGTTCGATGTTATGAAGCCATTCAATAGGGGCCATAGCTCCCCCCGGGGGGGGGGGGGGGGGGGGGGGCGGCTAATTCCATTCTAATTTACCCTGATCCAGCACCTGCATTACTAGCTCCAGCACTTCAGATACTGATTGATCCTAGCTGTGCCTTCAATCCTCACTTGCTTTGTATTTGAGCTTCTTGGATGGCTGCGCGGCACTACCACTCCCCTTCCATCTTATGCATTGCCTTTGAGATGCAGTCTCATCATCGCGTATTACTATCTACAGCCGTAAGCCTAATATTGGGGACATTAAGGGTACGATAAAAAAGAGAAGATGCATTACATTCGGCTTCTTCGGCCCGCCACGGTCGACACGTCGAATCCAAGTGATCCGGTGCTCTCGGTTCTCTTGACCATCACCACCGATCTTGGTGACTCCTTTCTCTACCGTGATAATCCTATTGTGCTCGTATTTTGGCTTACCGTGGGCGGCTGCCGGAAAGCTTCGCTGCGCACTGGGCAAATACTTGAGCCTCTTGACTCCGGACGGCCTGTTATGTGGGAGGCTGGCATGCGTGTCCTCAACCTTAAACTTCATTTCCCCAAGGAAGCTCTTGATTACAAGGCTAGTTTGAAGGTCTCTGCCTTAGAGCGAGGCCCACAAATAGTTTCTCTATCCGAATCGAGAGATCTTCTCCCCTGGCGGGTGAAAGAAGACGGACGACAGAGTCAGGGACTGATAGCAGACCTGACCATTGAGTTCGACAGCGGAGTTTTCTCAGCTTCAGTGCGTGAGCTCGCCTGTCAGCACAAGCGCCACGAACTTAGCCGCGTGAACATCGCAATCGAGGAGGACATCGGCGAGAGCATCGCCCGTCATATCTGGGACGCGGGCTTAGTAACCAGCGCTCTGTTGGCGGATTCGTGCCGAATGAAAAGGAAGGAGCTTTGGATCCGGGAATTCCTGCCGCTAGACAAGGAGGACCCTAACGTACTGGAGATTGGCTGCGGCGTCGGCATCCTGGGTATCACCATCGCGAGCATCATCCACAGGGCCGCCGAGCAGCAGGGAATCACGCTGACGCACCCCGCTGTCCTCCTTACCGATCTTCCGGAGGCTGAGGAACGGGCAAGGTCTAATGTCTCGCGGCGTCCCCGGTATGCCCCATCTAAAACGGATATCGATTATGAGAACCTCGACTGGGAAGACGGTAGGAACTCCCGGTTTGGGCCTTTGGTCAAATCTAAATACTGGGACCTTATCGTATTGAGTGACTGCACTTATAACGTCGATGCCTTCCCCTCGCTCGTGGGGACACTCTCGGCTCTGCATTCCCTGAATGCAACGAACACTGACCCGGGGTCGGACAACAATACCACGACCAAGGTTATCCTATCAACCAAGCCACGCCACGACTCGGAATTGGCGCTGTTTGAGCTGTTGAAAGCGGATGGATGGAAGTACGAGCTCAAGAAGAGCATCCCGTTGCCGAAGCTCGATGGCGAAGACGAGGTAGTGGAGGTATACGTGCTGGAGAGACGAGCGGATTCAGTGCAAGTACCGAAGAAACGAAAAGACACTGATGCTGCCGACAGACAGCTGAAGAGGTCCAGATCCACAGTCTCCGACTAGAAGGCCGGCATTATGTGACCAAAGACACCCGCTGGATCACAGCCCTGAACCTGTCGAAAGGTTGACATAGCTAATCCTCCATTGCCAAATCAAGAGCTCCGTGATATGTGCAGAAGTCCTACAGAGTGTGATTCATGATAATTTCGCGACTCGACTGACGGGGGCAATACGCGATACGAGGGGTCCCCCGCAGCCATGGCTCTGTGTCATATCACACAGGGCACCTCATCCCGCCATTGATTAGAACTGGTCCTTCACCAGCTCCGAGCGCGACCCCTGCCCCCAAGTACTCGGCTTTATAGACGGCTATGCCGACGGCATCCAGCTCAGGCGACTTGCCCGCCATGCTCACTTCATACAGCTGGGCGGCGTGGTAGGGTAGCTGGCTTCTCAGTCTCGAGCTACATATGTGCCTCGCCTAGATTCAGGGGCTGCCTTAGTTTTGGCCGGCTGGATGCTGGAGGAAAACAGGCCCATAGGTGTATTAAGTCACCTCCGTCTGCGAGGATAGAGTAGAAGTCTCCCCTCGCTACCCGGGTATGGATAGGTATCTCAACTCGGTGCTGATGGGGATCAACCTCCTTGGTTATCCACCCAACTCTGATCATATTCAGGACCACCGTCATCACCACTTCAGGACATCGTACGGGCAGATATATGACAATGATGATGTTATGGGACTCCGGGGAATCAAGGTTACTATGCAATGGCTCCATTGAGTAAATAATGGGGGCCTTATCCTTCTGCTGCTAGCAAACGACATTGCGATGCTATTCTGATCAGAAGCCACCAAAAGACCGAATGTAGTATTCCCATATAATCCGCTTGATCATATGGTTATTTATGCTTGCCGGTCTTCTCTTACCGAATAAGCGTTAAATTGAATAATATTCATGTCGAATTGGGATGGAACATCAATACCTTTTGCGGAGGTCTGGCTGGAAGTACCCACGAGACTCACAAGTCAACCATTTTCCTTATAGCCTGTGGCTCAGCGAGACCTCAAGCCAGATCCTTTCTCATTTTATTCATTCGAGAGCGAACACTGAAAACCTTTATTCTTTCGACTTACACCCAACTAACCGAAGCCCAACCGCAACCACTCCGCCCATCATCATCCGCTCATCATGTCCCGCATCGCCAAGCGTGAAATCCTATCCGTCGCCCTGGCCGCCGCCATCCTCCTCTTCATCCTCCTCTTCATCCTCCTCTTCATCCTCCTCTTCATTCTCCTCTTCATCCTCCTCTTCATCCTCCTCTTCATCCTCCTCTTCATCCTCCTCTTCATCCTCCTCTTCATCCTCCTCGACGTCTGCCGCGACGCGTGGACGTGGATCCACGTGTGGCTGAACGTGCCCGAACGGCAGCGCCCGACGCTCTGCGCCGCTGACTTCTTCCATTTCCTGGTAATACATTTTGGCCTCTTCTTTTGCGTGGCCGGTCTTGTCGTCGCCGACCACATGCACTCCTCCTCAGCGGCGCCGTGGCCGCCGCCGCCTACTTCGTGCCCGCCTGGTTCGCCGCGAGCACCAAGAAGAACCCTCCCTCGGCGAGGCCAAGTTTGACGCCGTCCCCTGCTTCCTCGTCGGCTTCCACCTCGGGCTATTTTCCTGCGGCTGGAACTGGTGCGCTGACCGCCTCGGCGGCTGCTTGACTTCTCTGGGGCAGGGGAAGGAGTTCCTCGTCAGGAGATACAAGGACATGTGAGCAGCCTTTCCCCCC
>QJOB01000470.1:0-15116 GCA_004155035.1 Monosporascus sp. 5C6A | reverse complement strand
TCCTAGCCTAGCACGCCACTTATGCCCCAAGGGAGGCTCCAGAGCAGCTACAGAGTTAGCTGCTCCCCTGGCGTTAAACAGTAATAATAATAATAATAATACAAGTGGGATCACCGCTGCTTAGACTCCTAGATATCGTCAATATACCCTCTAGAGCTGTGCAGCTGCTCCCTAGTAAGTGTGACACCTTCTGTACCGAATCGACAGGTCTGCTATACCATTCAGGTACTGTAATAATCTTTTGATACATTCCTAATACCTTGGAAAAGGGTTCCCCATGAACCTAGCCCAAGTCGACGTTGCAGACGCTATATCAGGTCTGGTAATACAACTAGAAAAGTTGAACTTCCCTCCCAGGCTTGCGTATTCGAAAGTATCTTCCTTGCTAGCCACGCCTTCGCTGTATTTTACAGCATGCTTTAAGTAATCTTTAACAAATAAAGTGGGCTTTGTTCTTATCTCGTTCAGGCCGATTGACTTCATTAACTTCTCGATATACTGCTGTTGGTTTAGCCTAACGTTTCCAGTTGGTAAAGAACGGATAAGCCGTACGCCTAGGTACCAATTAACGTCACCTAAGTCCTTACCAAGTACGTCCTCGGCGAGCTTCTTCGCAGCATTTTCCAAACGTTCCCTGCCAGCTCCGAAAAAAAGGAAATCATCCACATATGATAAAATAACGTCCCCTATCTCTGCGTTGCGGTAAATTGCGTCGTCCGAAATCAACGGCAAAAAGCCCAGCTTTGCAAATAACTTCCTAACTCTTTTTTCCCAGGTAGCTCCGGCTTGCTTTAAGCCGTATAAGGGGTTCATTAGCTTAATAATCATTTCAGGAAAGTACCCGTACTTCTCCTTATCCTCCGGGTATACCTCGAAATACTCCTTAAGCATAACAAATTGCTTCATGTAAATGTCCTCCTTTAGGTTCCTATTCAGGTACGCTGTAATAAAATCGATCTATATAATATGCCATCCTAAATAAGCAACAAGGGCTATTAGGATTCTCTAATGTACAGCTTTTGCGGTGCTCGCAGCTATCTCGTTATAGTTAATATGTGAGAATTGGAGTGCGACAGCAGGTGAGGCTACCCTATAGGAAGCAATGAGGTTACCCGGGAAGGATTAGTATGGTAAAAGTTACAGGGTAGACTCAAAGAGGAACAAGTGAATTCTCAGGAAGTGTCTATTGATGATGCAGAAGAGCTATGGACTACCTGCAACAGCCCTGGGGATACTGGGCTTTATATATTCGAATAACCCGCATTATTAAGCCATGATTCCATTATTAATCCATGGTTTCCATTATCAATCAAATGGAAAAGTATGGAAGATATGGAAAGGTATGGAAAGGTCTGGAAGGTGGCGTAGCCCCTTTTTGCCACCTCGAATAGGGGTGGACCCACTTTTCACGGAGAGAACCTCCGGATTCCTAGATAATACCTTTTCGTTAGGTGAAGCCTTTGGCGCAGGTACGGGCCTTGTACTTGTCCAGCTCTCCTGTAAACGTATATTTCTTTTTCAGCACCTATTTTGCGTTAACCAGGTGCCCATGGGCCTTATCCGAATTAGAGGATATGAACTTGAAGGTTCCACGCGAAAGGTTCTCCTTAATTTCTGTAAAGATTGCTTTGAGCCACATCTCTCGTTCTGGGCTCTCCATAGCTTCCTTTAGTAACAGGCCGTCGTCTACTGTAACGTATCCATAGCTCCCAACAAAGTCGCTGTCGTCGTCGCTGTCACTTAGTAATGGGAAGCTCTGTAAGCCTTCTGGGTCGCTATCTTCGCCCTCTTGGGTCAAAGCTAGCTTTAATTCGCGCATTAGCTCAGGGGCTTCGTCCGGGGCTTCCAGGGCGTACAGCTCTGGAACCGTTTTCTTCGGGCGCCCTTTTTTGCGCTTGACCTCCTTAGTCTCCTGATCCGTATCATCCTCCGAAACAACGTTATCGTCTTTGTTCTTTACTTTAACGCCCTTCTGTTTCTGACGGTATCTCAGACGTTTCTGGACAGGCTGTGGGAATGATCGAATGATATCCCTTGGGTTAGAGGGCTGTCCTGGCTCTTCCAAGTCCTCGCAAACTGTGACGTATGGTGTAATAAGCATTTTGCCGCCCTTTAGCAGCTACACCTTGTAATTGTAGGTGCCTTGATAGCCTAATAGCATGTCCTTTATTCCGCGGGCTGCTAGCTTTTCTGACTTAGTCCTGTAATTCTTATCGATTAGGACTGTACACCTATTACCGAAAATTCGAAGGTAACTATTGTCAGGCTTATGGGATCCTTTAGGGTTAAATGTTTTTTCAAAGCATTTTAATGGCGTTATATCTTTTACTGTAAACTGTCCAGTCCTGTTGATCATATGCGTTGTAGCTTCCATAATGAAGTCCCAAAAGCAGGTAGGTATTTTTATCTGGGCAGACGTTGCGTGGGCTTTATCTTAAAGGAACTGTATGCCCCTTTCTGCCATACCGTTCTGATACTGGTTATAAAAGCTGGAAATCACCAGCTTAATACCCTTTACTGCGCAGAATTTCTTAATAATCGTCATGCCGAATTCCTTGCCGTTATTAAGGCGCAGGACCTATACCGTCTTTCTTCTGTCTTCTGGGGGAAAAGCCTTTAAACGCCTGCTAATTCGCGTAATATACGCGCATAAGCTTTCCTGTACCTCGTTCTTAGTTCGGAACGAATAGTACTTCCTGTAACGCGAAAGATCGTCTGTAATGAGACCGAAATAGCCGCTATTCTCGATGCTAACAGGCTTAACGGACCCTACATTATACCAAACAATTTCTCCTACGAACGTTGCTTTTTTGGGGGGGTTTATGGAAGGGATCTTCCGTATCTTTCCCTCGTCGCAAGCTGTGTAAGGGAATCCCTCCACTTTTTTAGAGTCTAGATCTATCCCCGTAAACCTCTTGATGGTTTAAATCAGTCGTTCTGTACTGGGGTAGCAGAGGCGGCGGTGCCAAAGTATAATTTTCTTCATAACTTTTTCTGTCATGAAGACCTTTCCGTCTTTGAAGGCGCTAAGAAGCGCTTGCTTTAATCCTAGGTCATCGCCGTCTTTACCGAATGCCTCCCCCAGCCCGTACACCTATTAATCGTTCCCTAGCTCTGGAGCCCTGATAATGGGCTCTGGCTTGCCGTGAAGCCATAGGAAAAAGCCTCTTCGGATAACGTTAATTGTTATCAGCTGTGACCTATTAGGGTTTACCAAGGTGTTCTTATTCAGGTACCCCCCCTTTCTATAGAACATCTTTCCGGAAAACACCTTTAGAGGAAACGTATTAATGCATAACGTGTACTTTACCATGATCTCGTTCTTTTCTCCACGGGGGCCCCTTAAGGGCCATTTTACTATCCTAACGGAGGTAGTAACTACTGGGCCACCCCCTGTTAAAATTTGTATTCCTTTGGATCTGATATCTAGGACGCTGTTGCGTTCGAAGTCCCTGATATTGTTGGTAATATTGACGTTAGCTCCTAAGTCCCAGAGCAATTTGTTTCTGTCGTCTTCCATGGAGGAATGAACGCGTAGGAGCACCATAGCGCTTCCCACGACAACTGCTTCAGGGGTCTTGACCGCTGCAGCTACAGTGCGTTCGACTGCTGTAGCTACAGTGCATTCGGCTGCTGTAGCTACCCTTGCTCCAGGGTCCTCAGTCGCTGTGGCCACCGCTCTAGGGCAGTCAGCCACTGTAGCTTTAGGGCTCTCAGCCACTGTAGCTACTGCTCCAGGGCAGTCAGCCACTGTGACTTCAGTGGTATCGACTGGTGTAGCCACTGCTCCAGGGCACACAACCGCTGTAGCTTCAGGGCTCTCAATCACTGTGGCTCCTGGAGCTTCCTTCTGAATCATCTCGTCGTACCACTGCATAAGCTCTTGAAGCTGTTGCTCGTTGACGTGGGCGCTGAACGTTCCTCCACTGGAACGATACAGGTCTCTCAGGTCCTCTGGGATGAACTGCTTCTCGTCCTGACCACCTCCACGGGTGTTGCGGGAGCTGTTGCTTTGGCTGTTGTTGCTGTTGTTGCCCTGACGTTGGCCACCATTCTGACCTCTCTTTCCTTTCTTTCCTTTGCCGCTCTTCTCCTTCTGCGGCTCAGGGCAGTCCTTGGCTAGGTGCCCGTACTTGCCATAATTGAAGCAAAGTGGCTCTCCGTTCTTGTTCCAAGCGGGCTTGTTGTTTCGGGAGTCCTTGTTGCCTCCCTTGCCTTTCTGAGCGTTGTTAGACTTTTTGTCGTTTTTTTTTTTTTTTTATTACTGGAACGCTTATGGAATTCGTTGTTGAAATCGTCGATCAGTTGCTGGAAGGAATAATCCGTTTGCCGCAGTACTAATTGCATGGTCTTGCATTAGCTGCCAGTTCGGTTTTCCATAGCGGTGAGAAACATGGCGATGTGTTCCTCGTTCCGTAGCTTTATGCCATAGCCCCTAACCTCCCGTAGGAGCTTCTGAAACTTAGTGGTGAACTGTACTGGATCTTTACCGTCGTAGGTGATTTTGCTAAGTTTTTTTTTTTAAAGGGACCTTTGCCTAGCCTTGCCTGTGGCAGCGTAGGTCTTCCGCAAGGTCCGTAACATTTTCGTACCTTTCTTGATACCTATGATTAACTTTAGGGACGCCCTCTTACAGGTCTTGGTAATGGCCTTGGTTAGGCGGAGCTGATCTAATTGCTTTAGCTTCATACCGTCCTTATAGCTAATTTCTTTAAGCGCAAGGCTTAGGGCGTTATTCCAGAGTTCCTAATTGGCCCAACTTAGTAGGTGATTCTTCTTGTCGAGGGTGAAATCGAATCGTTTCTAACGGAGCTTCGAGTTATCATTAGACTTCTTTTCCTTCAGGCGTATACCTGCCCCGTTGGAGCTGTTTGAACTGTTGGAGGTACTGCTGGAGGAGCTGCTGTGGCTCCTTCTGTGCTTCGGGGGAGGAACTGCAGACGAGTTTGCTGAAGAGGAGGAAGAGGAAGAACTGTCTGAATCATCAGGGTCACTGCGTGCCACACTCTTTTCCTTGGGTGGCTTCTCGCTTTTCTTTCTCTTCGGGGGGTTAGGCTTTTCTGTAGACCATCTCCTAGGCTTCGCTTCGCCTTCCTTAAGTGGGTTAATCTCTTCTATATTACTTTCAACTGCAATAGGGATTTCCTTGGAGCCACTTGCTTCGACTTCAGGCTGAGCGCTTTCTGACTTCTTGGGTTATGCATTCGCACTTGGCGACTTCGGCTTTGGATCTATTTTATCCAAGAACTGTATCACCATTTCGCTCAGTCGCTCCACTGTATCAGTGGTCTTTTGGTTCTGTTGCTTCAGCTCTCCGACTTCTTTCTGGACCTGTTGATAGCTGTCTTCTCGTGCCCTAACGTCCTGCCTGATACCACTTATCTTGGTACCCAGGGAGGTGTAGAGCTTATTCAAATCAGCCTCGGGCTGCTGTCTCCGGACGAGGGTTATAAATCGTTCTCCCGGCTGCTGCTTGGGTGCTGGAGCCTCCTCTTCTACTTCTTCTTCTCCCTCACTGTAGAACTCTTCTCCTTGGGGTACATCCTGCTCATCAGAAGGTTCGGGTTACGGAAAGGGAAATGGGGAGGGGCTTCTCGTATGCTTCTGGCCCTCCTAAAGGACGAAGCTATTGTCGGATAGGGCGCTCTTCTCAACGGGGAGCTTCCCGCGGTTCTGTCTCTTGCTCGCCATCGTCAACTGCTAGACTGCTAGACTCTCTCTCGAATCGTTAACTAAGCGACTCTCTCTTAAGTCTCTTGCTCTCTGTTAACTTAGTTGTCAAACTGCAAATAACGACTTCGTATTACGTGCTAAGGTTACTGATCAACCAGAAGATGCTACCATGTCAGCAGTCACAGTGATCAAATGCAGTAATCTGGCGTAATCTGTGTGCGATAGTTCTCTATCTGCTAGAATGGACAAATCCTGTCCGTGGCAATCGCCTTTAAGTACATGATTGGGCGGTCAAAGGGGAAGCGGTGGACAAGGCATGTCGCAGGCTGCATCCTGCAGCCCTACACCGACAAAGCCTTCCAGCCTGCAACACCTGAAAGCACCAAATGCCGACATATCTCTTATATCTAATAATCGTACCATTTAGTTCTACAGCTATAAAAAACACATATATATTTAAGGACAAAACGTTAAATTCATACAACTGGAAACCTCGGATTTATGATAGCAAAAAGGTTATTAATATCTTTTTATAACAATAATCTCCAAACCTGGCTGTTACTTAGACCCTTTAGGAAAATCTTAAGATTATTTACTAATAAAGCCATTTTAAGATTCAAAAGATAATAACAACAGCAATAGCAATAACTAAATATCGAGGACGTCAGAGGCTAATAGCCGAAGAGGAGTGGCTTTCGTGATCAAGTTCAAGCGCTAGGGGGTACATGGGGCGAAAAGCATAATTCCTTGTGCGAATAGCTGGGGCCACAATGTCACTTTCCCTTCATCTCCCAGCTCTACCGATCACACCCTGACAGAGAGCTTCTGAAACTGATTTAGTGTTTCATCTGTATCCTGGACGTGACGATATATGGCAATTACCCTCCCCGCGCCCCCGGGACTGCTTCAGCGCGGGGACCGTCTAGACTCTGGATCGAACTTCATCCCTCGTAGATCAGCGACTCGATTCAGTATCTACGCAGATAAATCAGCCGGGAGGGACCTAAGGGATGATTATAGAGTTTTGGCTTACCAGTAAATATGTCTAGGAAACATGGTCGCTAATAATCGGTACGAGTCCCAGGGCCGCAGTAAAGAGTGCCTCATAGCTCGGTGCAGAGGTTGACATCGAGTACTGTTAAGGTGGCTAGTCGGATGTCTCGTTCCTCGGGTCTGTCGGTGTTGCGCGTCGGCTTTGGAATCGCCTTTTGTTGCTATTGAGGCTGATCGAACTGAGACTCGGAGAGCACGTCGACCGTGAGACAAACCGCCATGCAAATGTCGAGTATCATTGGCACCACTACTAAGATAAGCGACACTGGATCCTCGACAATGAGGCCAGAAAGGCTCGCACTGATGACTGTCGCCAAGGTAACCCAGGGAAGATGGCGTTCTCGCCACGGACCCCTCCAAAACAAGCCGAAGTTATTGTACCAATAAACGGACTCGAGAAGCGTCAAGAGGGAAAGTAGCGACCCGCAAGAGACAAATGGTTGGAATGTACTTGGGATCGACGCAGAGAAACGCGATGCCGATGATGGGTCACACGCCTGGAGAGATGACGGTCAGCGGGAAGCTGCAACTGGAACTCGAAAGAGAACTTGCCGGAAATTTCCGAGTTAACCCTCCCGCTCCGTCGCTGCTGAGTTGCGAAAGAATGATTACGACGGCCGCCGTCGTCACCCAAGCCAGCAACACAAGGATTCGGCAAGATATCGACGGTTTGAGAGCGGTGTCCAAGGTTTGGTAAGTCTGTATCTCCTGGCATCTTCTGTTTTCCGGGTGCACCGCCTTTTTCATCTCCATCAATAAGGCCGACTGTATATGGTGCCTAGGCGCTCAAACATAGGTCCCTTTGGCGCGCTAACGAGACTGACAGATGGACGTCAGAAAGATACGATTTGTTGTCCTGAAGAGTGTGAGTGTCTGAAGTTCGTGATAATTGCTGTAGTCAGATTGTAGACCGGGCAGGCAATGAACTGTCGCTAGGCAGGTGGTGGGGGATTTTAAAAGCCACAACCCCTCATCCTGTTACATAATTGGCGGGACACTGTGAGGCCGCCTACTAGCCTAGGTGTCACAGTCCTTCAACTCTACAATCCATCTCATCTCCGATCTGTTCGCCCTTTTTCTGCCTTCTCGACAAAGCATACGATTCCTGCAATTTCTAGCAAAATACCCCGTCGAATTCCTCGTTGCTACACGCACTTATTAGGATCAGGCGTCATTGCCGGCCACCCGCGACACACACGGATGCGACTTTGGTTCCAGTCCTAATGCACCCTAAAGAAGGGTTGTTCCTGAGCTCTCTCGTCCTCTCCATCCTTATCCCACTCTTCCATTCTCAAGAGGAAGCAGCGCCTTGGGGGAGCTGGGTAACCAGCGTGTAGGCTCCGGTTGTCCTTGTTTTGCCCTTCTAGTTGCTAATGTCACAACAGTGGTCAGGCCCTCTGGGCTGTGATTATTGTCCCGCTCTTCTTCCTTAACAAGGAGTATCTGAGAGAGTATGATCTCCTTTATGCGTCTTGATATATTGATCTGACTTTGTCCAGACGAATTCCTTGGAGCGTCATCGCCGTGTTTTCCCCAGTACTTCTTTCAAGCCTCCACATCTCCTATAGAACAGCAGGAGTGTTTGCCCCGTTCTTGGTCGAGGTTGGTTTGACGTGCCTGGTTGTCTACGATCGAAGAGCTGCAACACGGATGGGCCACGACGAAGCCACCCAACTCCAGCGAAGTTCCGTGTAACAACTACCCGCTTCCCAAAACCGAGCCGCTATTTTCGCCCCGACCAAACGTCCCCTCCCCCCCCGCCCCCCCGCCGTTCTCGAACAAGTCTGCAGACTGAAACTACCAAACCCCATATGCCAAGCCGGGACTGGTGGGTGTGTATCTTCGCGGAAACAGTACTCGCCTACGTACGTGACGTGATAAAGCTAAGTTTTGGCTCTATCTATAAAAATAAAGCCCCCCTCCCTACCCCGGAACGGGGACCTAACGTTCGTCTACATATCATATACTACCTAGGAGACGGACCCTGTCAGCAAGTTAGACAATCTTTTTGGATTCACTCCTCTCTCGGGAGCTACAGCAGTCAACATGCCACAACCCAGCTCGTTAGAGCAATCCTTTACTTCTTTCTTAAGGAATGCTTCCAGAATTCATTGTCCCATAGATGATTGCGGCGAGGCGTTTCCCGACCTTGAAAGTCGTATTAAAACTCATCTCGAGATCCACCACCCGGATTTGTTAGCACGAAAGGACTTCTCTACTCTTCTCCGTCAAATCAGGAAAGGGACCGCAGTAACGCCACAAAGACGGTTAGTTCTGCCGTTACCGTTTGCCTCGCGGTTTACCTTACCTACTAGCTATACTAATTTCGATAATGTAGAACGTATGGGAAACAGTCGGCGCATCCCGGCTCCTCTGAAGCCATCCCTTCTGTAGTTGCCGAGGCTGGCCAGGCGGATGTATCTCCTGGCGATAACACGCCGGGGCCTCCTTCGAGCAAGAGATTAAAATCACCTGATGCTCGTCCCAAGAGTTCCAGTCCGCCGAGGCGTTCGCGAGTCCGCCAAGATCCTGATTTTCGAAGATCGCCGCACGCTGGGAAGCTCTGGAATCCCTATAATGCATCACCACCGACGCAAAAGCTTGCGAGGCAAAGACTTCAGCCTAGACATCAGATAACGCCGGATAAGTCAGATGTTGTTGATCCTGATGGTGAGACCACAAAACTTATCAAACAGCCCGAGACGCGCCCTATCAGCCAAGATCAGTTGGTGGCAGAGGTAAAGGGGATTTATGCCGGTCTTGTGATGGTCGAGTCTAAATGCATTGAGGTCGACGGCGCCCAGTCATCCCAGAATGACGCCAAAATAAATAACGAGCAGTGGCAAGCCTTGACTGCTTTGCACAGGACCCTTTTACATGAGCACCATGACTTCTTTTTAGCTTTTCAACACCCTTCGGCAAGTCCAGCATTGCGGAGGCTGGCTTCCAAATATGCCATGCCAGCCCGCATGTGGCGTCATGGGATCCATTCTTTTCTTGAGTTGTTGCGGCATAGGTTACCGGATTCTTTGGAGCATATGCTCACCTTTATTTATTTGGCGTATTCCATGATGGCCTTGTTATATGAGACGGTGCCCGCCTTTGAGGATACGTGGATCGAATGCTTGGGAGATTTGGGCAGATACAGGTATGTCCGTACTGTGATAATACTGGACTGATAGCTGATTCCGAGGGTGAAAAGAATGGCAATAGAAGATGATGATATTAGGGATAGAGAGGTTTGGACTGCTATATCGCGGCATTGGTATTCTAAGGCATCCGACAAGGCTCCGACGACTGGACGTCTTTACCACCATCTAGCGATATTAGCCAGGCCAAATGCTCTGCAGCAGCTTTTCTACTATGCGAAGTCGCTCTGTGTGCCGATTCCATTCGCTTCGGCTCGCGAGTCAATTATGACATTATTTGACCCAATCCTCAAGGTCCGTCCCGAATGGGAGCCTCCGTGGCTCGCAATAAGACTGCAAATTCACCTAACTCTCTTTCCAGGCACCGAGTACTCAAAACCCCCGACTAATTCCTATCGACGCGGCCTTTATCAAAGCTAATGGGATTTTGCCCAGCGGGAACTACCTAGACCAGCTCACCTCTGCAATGGAAAAGTTCCTCAGTAAACTAGACGGCCATATCAACCGCATAGACAGGGGATGGATGAAGTCCTGGTAGAATTCGCCGTACCTGCTATTAAGTTCCATCCGGGCTAACCTTTATCGCAGGTACTATATCGCCATCTCGATTTGCTACGCACTCTTGTCGTATGGAAAAGGAAATAATGAGATTCAGAACGCGATTAAGCCTCGGAATGTAGGCGAGGCAACTAAGATGGATACTACCGACACTTATGAGGAAAAGCCCGAACGGTCATTTTCGTCGGCAGCCCGTCTCGTACAGGGCACTTATATGGTAGTCTTCCGGCGGATTGGGGACGCCAATATCCTACCTTTCGTCCACGTAACCATGGTATTTATCTTCCGCCTGACACATTTCGCCAACGCCATTTCCCTCGTCGAAAACGATATCCCGTGGGAACTCGTATCCGTCCTACTCAACTCCCTATTGCAGTCGTACCGGAGTTACGAGCGGATCCGCAGCGATCAGTTCCCTAGGCAAGAAAAGGTGCCAGCCCCGCGTTCTTTGCCCGAGGACTTCGCGATGAAGGGCCTGTTCTGGGTGGGAGATTACTTCCCCAACGACTGGCTCTCGAACGAGGTCGACGACGACGAGAAGTATCTCGAGATGAAGTCGATGACCGAGGAGCGCAGGGAGAGGATCCTGTGGCTCGGGTGCCGCGTTGCCAAGCACGGGAAGTGGTTCGTTTATGACGAGAATCTCCACCAGTTCTGGGCCGCGGCGAGGTACCAGGGCAGGGTAGCAGAAGATAACCACGCGATAAACACCCTAGATCCGGAGGATGAGGAGTTCTCGTGGGCGTCCACCGTGGGATCCGGCCGGACGTCGGTCAAAGCCGAAAGGGGAGACGAGGACGCGATGGACCTAGACAATGACCCAATAGCCGGGTCAGGTGCGTATTACATCCGCCAATAGGGAACCGGGGTCAGGCGTTAGGGTGAAGTGCTTGGTTTTCGTTGTGGTTCTTAGCAATGCGTAAGTGTTTATACGACTTGTTTCCTATGGATTTGTCAGCAGTCACAATGATCAAATGCAGTAAGCTGGCGTAACTTGTGTGCGATGGTTCTCTATTTGCTCTGATGGACAAATCCTGTCCGTGGCAATCGCCTTTAAGTACATGATTGGGCGGTCAAAGGGGAAGCGGTGGACAAGGCATGTCGCAGGCTGCATCCTGCAGCCCTACACCGACAAAGCCTTCCAGCCTGCAACACCTGAAAGCACCAAATGCCGACACGCCCTCTTGCGTCAGGTGATCTCGCCGAAAAGTCCAAAAACAAATCAATCTGTATGGGAATTAAACTTTAATCTCTGTATCCATCTTAGGAAGGGTAAGGTGGTGTATTAGCCGTTGCACCAACCAAATCTTAAGTCTCTTCCTACTCCGGCTCTTCTTAAATTCTCTCAAGTCCCAAGTTCTATATGAATCGCTCAAAATCCGTCCTATCAAGTAGCTTCGTAAGTCCATCAGCTGGGTTGTCCTTGCTTTCCATGTATTGGAAGCTGATATTGCCGTCCCGTACCTCCTAACGGACGTAATGGTATTCCTCGAATATAACGTTTTCTTCGTAACATCTAGGTCTCTTTTACCTACTTAAGTGCCTTTTATATTGTCCTTCAGAATAGGAATGGGGCTTTTAAGCATGAGCCCTAACTCTGTTAGGAAATTCCTAATCCCAGCTGCTTCCGTTGCAACTGTACCGGCTCCAACGTACTTTGCTTCTGTCGTATATTTCGTAATAACACCCTATAGTTTCAAAAGCCATAATATGGGTGTTCCAGCCGTAAAAAATATACACCTTATAATGGACTTGGCTAATTCTTAATTATCCGCAAAGCTTATATCTATTACTCCGAACAGTCCTAAGTTGTTATATTGTAAATATGGATAGCCTTATTCCAATTTCCAATACCGAAACGACAGATCTGTTATACCGTTCAAATGCCGTAGCAATCTTTTAATATATTTTTTAATATCTTAAAAAAAGGTTCCCCATAAACCTAACTCAAGTTAACGTTACAAACGCTATATCAAGTCTAGTAATGCAACTAAAAAAATTGAACTTCCTTATCAGGCTTACATATTCGATAATATCTTCCTTATTAGCTACGCCGTCGTATCTCACAACGTATTTTAAGTGATCCTTAATAAATAAAGTGGGCTCCTTTCGCATATCGTTCAGGCCGACTAACTTTAATAACTTTTCAATGCAATGCTATTAGTTTAGCCTAATATCTCCAGTTAGAAAGAAACATATAAACCGTATGCCCAGGTACCAATCTATGTCACCTAAGTCCTTAACGGGTACGTCCTTAGCTAGCTTTTTTACAGCCTCCTTTAAACGTTCCCTACCAGCCTCGAAAAGCAGGAAATCATCTACATATAACGAAATAACGTCCCTTATTTCCGCGTTACGGTAAATCGCGTCGTCTGAAATTAACGGCAAAAAGCCTAACTTTGCAAGTAGCTCCCTAATTCTCTCCTGCCAGGTAGCTCCGGTTTATTTTAGGTCGTATAGGGGGTTTATTAACTTAATAATCTTCTTAAAGAAATACTGGTATTTCTTCTTATCCTCCGGGTATGCCTCGAAATACTTTTTAAACATGGCGAATTACTTCATGTAAATATCTTCCTTTAAGTTCTCATTTAAGTACGTTATAATGAAATCGATCTATATAATATGCCATTCCAAATAGGCTGCAAGGGCCATTAAAATTCTCTAGTATACAGCCCTTGCTATATTCGTTACTGTCTTATTATAATCGATACCTTTCCGTTAAGTAAATCCTCTGGCGCAGATACGGGCCTTATACTTGTCTAGCTCCTTTGTAGATATGTACTTGTTCCTTAATACCCATTTTGCGTCAACTAGGTGCCCATGGGCCCTATTCGAATTAGGGGATATAAACTTGAAAGTTTTACGTAAAAGGTTCTCCTTAATTTCTATAAAGATTGCTTTAAGCCACATCTTTCGTTCTGGGCTTTCCATAGCTTCCTTTAGTAACGGGCCGTCGTCCACTATAACGTATTTATAGCTCCTAACAAAGTCGTCGTCGTTATTTAGCAATAAGAAGCTCTAGAACCTTTTTAGGTCGCAATCCAGGTCGCAATCGCCTTCTTAGATCAAAGCTAGCTTTAGTTCGCGCATTAGTTCCGGGGCTTTATCTGGGGCTTCTAGGGTATACAGCTCTGGAACCGTCTTTTTAGGACGCCTTCTTTTGCGTTTAATCTCCTTGGTCTCCTAATCAGTATTATTCTCCGAAATAACGTTATCGTTTTTATTTTTCATTTTAACGCCCTTTTATTTTTAACGGTGTCTCAAACGCTTCTGGACAGGCTATGGAAATAATCGAATGATATCCCTAAGGTTAAGGGGCTGTCCCAGCTTTTCCAAATCTTCATAAACTGTAACGTACGGTATAATAAGCATTCTGCCGCCTTCTAACAGCCATATTTTGTAATTATAGGTACTCTAATAACCCAATAACATGCCCTTTGCTCCACGGGCTGCTAGCTTCTCTAACCTAGTCCTGTAATTCTTATCAATCAGGATTATGCACCTACTGCCAAGAATTCGAAAGTGGCTGTTATCAGGCCTATGGGATCTCTCAGGGTCAGGGTCGAATACTTTCTCAAAGCACTCGATCGGCATCATGTCTTTCACTGTAAACTGTCCAGTCCTGTTAATCGTATGCGTTATAACTTCCATAATAAAGTCCCAAAAGCAAGTCGGTATTTTCATCTAGACAAACGTTATACGGGCTTCATCCTGAAAAAACTATATGCTTTTTTCTGCAACGCCGTTTTGATACTGGTTATGGAAGCTGGAAATCACCAGCTTAATGTTACAAACAAAGGTTCTTGCCCAAAAGGGCCAACCTGACAGGCCTAACGCAAGCACTCCAACGGCTAAACCCCGGCTGAAAAGACTTAGCTCTACTAGGTAATCTAGGTGATCTAACGGATTGATCAGATCACATAGATCACATAGATCCACGACACACTTACCAAAAACAAGATGGATATATAATGGACCAGTTTCCTATGTAAATAACCTCTGAATAATTTCGCTCCTTAGCTATCAATTTAAGCTTTTAACCAGAAGCAATTGTACCGTTCTCTAATTAAGGGAAAAGTATCTTAAATCTCTTTAACGAACACATTAAATCATTCCTCGCCTTATTATTACCTACAAATCAAAACCCTTTTCGGATATTGTTTATACTTCCAGGTAAATGTATAACAGGTTCGTTACATTTTGATAACTTTTTAATTAATAACCGACGAATAATTTAAGGCCCAGTTAAGCGTAAGCTCTTCTGAACTTAATAAGGAAAATATCACAAAACGACGTTCAAAAAACAAACAGCATACCCGATCCCCGTCATTAGTTAATAAAGAATTAGTAACAAGACTAAACGATCTACCCCTTATTGAAAAAGTACTCCAACTTATCGACAACATAGCGTTCTTTACGACTCGAACCCAAGGCGAACCCTTTTCCGCCCAGCAGCAATCTACCTTTCCCTTTAAAGATACTATCGAGGTACAAGGCGAATTATAAAATAATAAGAAATCTAAAAAAAAAAAACCCGAAGCCGAAAAACCAGAACCCAAGGGCAAAAAAAAAAAACTTACGGCAGAAAAAAAGATAAGTTTCTTAACAGCAGAACTTCGAACATTAAAAAAGGAAAATGCCAAACTTGCCTAAAAAAAAAAAAAAAAAACCCGATAATCCCCC
>QJOB01000469.1:0-15145 GCA_004155035.1 Monosporascus sp. 5C6A | reverse complement strand
TACGAGATCCTGCGCTTCATCGGACGCGGCAAGTCGCTGCGCGACTACCAGCGCCTCAAGGCCGCGCTGGATCGCCTGCAATCGACCACGGTGGCCACGTCCATCCGCGAGACAACAGGCCGGCGCCTGCACCGCTTTTCGTGGATCAACGAATGGAAGGAACTGGCCGATGCCAGCGGCACGCCGCTGGGCATCGAGCTGATCCTGCCGGACTGGTTCTTTGCCGGCGTGCTCGACGCTGCGCTGGTGCTGACCATCGACCCGGCGTATTTCCGGCTCACCGGCGGCATCGAGCGGTGGCTGTACCGCCTGGTGCGCAAGCACGGCGGCAAGCAGGCATACGGCTGGCAGTTCGACTTTCGCTATCTGCACCAGAAGTCCGGCAGCACCGCGAAGCCCTACGACTTCGCCTGCGATCTGCGCGCGCTCGTCGCGCGGCAGTCGCTGCCCGGTTACGTCCTGGGCATCGAGCGGATGCCCGACAACGGCATGGAACTGCTGACGTTCCGGCCCGTGCCGCAGACGGCACGGGGATAACTCCGGGAAAGCCTGTGAATGGTGTCGTGCTATCAGGCGTGCGGGGTATCGTGCTATCAGGCGTGGGACTATCGTGCTATCAGGCGTGCCGATCGGCCGCAAACCCGCGCCAGCACTGGGCTTGCGCGTCCTCTAACTTCCCTAACTTAGTTTCTCTAACTTTTAGTAGGGAAACGCCGCTGCGGTGGACAACCACCCCGCGGCCACAAACGCAGCAGCAAAAGCCCGGCTTTCCAGCATGGAGGGCCAGGCCATGATCGTCGCACTGCTCAACCAGAAAGGCGGCGTCGGCAAGACCACGCTCGCCACGCACATCGCCGGCGAGTTGGCGATGCGCGGCCAGCACGTCGTCCTGCTGGACGCTGACCCGCAGGGCTCATCGCTGGACTGGACGCAGCGCAGAAGCCAGCAAGGCTTGCCACGGCTGTTCAGCGCCGTGGGCCTCGCACGCGAAACGCTGCACCAAGAGGCGCCGGAACTCGCCAGGCGGGCCGATCACGTCATCATCGACGGCCCGCCGCGCATCGCCGCCTTGGCGCGCTCCGCGCTGCTGGCGGCCGAGCGCGTGCTGATCCCGGTGCAGCCCAGCCCCTACGACTTGTGGGCCAGCGCCGAGATGGTGGCGGTGATCCGCGAGGCGCAGGTATTTCGGCCTGCGCTGCGCGCGGCCTTCGTCATCAATCGGCGCGTCAGTACCACCGTGATCGGGCGCGAAGCACGCCAGGCACTCGCCGACCAGCCGCTTCCTGCGCTGCGCGCGGAAGTGCATCAGCGCATCGTGTTCGCCGATAGCGTGGCCGCTGGCCGGCTTGCACGCGAGACGGCACCCGACAGCGCCGCCGCACGCGAAATCACTGCGCTGGTGGACGAATTGCTGCGGTGGCCGACATGACCGCGAAGCCGCCATCGAACAGCAAGCGCACGGCAAAGCGCGTCGGCATCGGCGCGCGTCCGCCCGCGAATCCGCACGCCGAGGCGTGGATTCGCCAGGGCGACGCCGATGCGCTGGGCAAGGGCGACCTCTACACCGCCCGTCTGACTCTCGACATCACGCCCGCGATGCGGGCACGCATCAAGGTGTCGGCCTTCACGCAAGGCGTGACCGTGGCCGACCTGCTGCGTGGCCTGTTGGAGCGGGAGTTTCCAGAGCACCGCAGGGAGAACGCACCATGACTGCATCCGCTTCGCCTGCCGCTGGCGCGGCTACGGCTGCACTTGCCGGCCAGCCTGCCAGCGCGCCGCTGACGCGCGTGGCGCTGGCCTACATCGAACCACGCTTCAAGCTCTACCTGCGCTTCGGCGAACCTGCGCGCACGCACCAGCTCGACCGCTGGCGCCGTTGCGCGGTGTTCCTGCCGGGCGCCATGTTGTGCCGTATCCGCTGGCAGGCCAACGACTACGGCACTGTGCGTTGGCAGCTCATGGTGATGCAGGCTTGCACGCCGCTGGATGCCGCGCAGCGCATCCCCGGCGTGCAGCCGGGGGCGCGCTTGCTGCTCCACGCCGAAGGGGAGAACCAGGTGCGCGCGGTGCTGGAGTGCATCGACGCCATCGAGGCGCTGGGCATCGCGCCCGCCGCTGTCTCGCCCGCGTACTGGCGCACGCTCGCCAACCGGCTCGCTGCACGCCTGCCGCTGCCCGAATACACCGCCGAGCGGCACGCTGCCTGGCTAACCGGGAGGACGCTGCCATGACGCTTCCATCCGCCGTTGCCAGCGCAACCGGCATCCCGCCGCATCCTCGCTCGCGCCTGCGCGCTCGCCTCGTGTTGGCGGGCCTGTCCGCCTGCGGCCTCGCTGCGCTCGCCTGGGCGTCCTTCGTGCATCCGCTGCCGCGCCTGATCTACAACCCGTCCGACAGCGTGGCGGTCGGCTGGTATCGCGTCGATCCGCAAGGCCACGGCACCGACTCGCCGCCACGTCCCTTGTCCGTGGGCAGCATCGTCCTGACCACGCTGCCGCCAGACGCCGCCGCGCTGGCCGCGCAGCGCGGCTACCTGCCGGCGCGCGTGCCGCTGCTCAAGCGCGTGGGCGCCGTCGCGCCGCAGGAGGTGTGCAGCACTGGCCGCGTCGTCCGCATCGACGGCGTGCCTTCGGCCGCCGTGCTGCCTGCCGACCGCTGGGGCCGGCCGCTGCCATCCTGGCAGCAATGCCGCCGCCTCGAATCCGGCGAACTGTTCCTCTTGAGTGTGACCAACCCGGCGTCGTTCGACAGCCGGTATTTCGGGCCGGTCAGCGCATCCGCCGTGATCGGGGTCGCGCATCCAGTCTGGCTGGAATCCCGCCCATGATGGCCGCCGACTCGCTGCACGTTGCCGTGCATCTTGTCGTGCCATCGGGCGTGTCGCTCTGCTGGCCGTCGCCGTGTCGTCGCGCGTGCAGTGCGGGTGCATTCGCACCACACTTCGCGCTGCCTTCGGCGCAGCCGTCCAACGTGCAGGCGTCTTGCCTCGAACGCGCCCGGCCTATGGCCGTCGCCGCGTTCGCCGGCGCGCTGGCTGCTCGCGCAGCAGCACCGCCGGGCCGCCGCTGCCCGGAGCGCCAGCGAGGGGCAAAGGCGGAAGGCAAGACAAAAGGGGGCGGCACCTGTCGGCCCGCAAAGCCAGTCTGCACGTGGGGGTGGCGCGGCACGGCGCGGCTTCGCCGCCGGGCCGCGGGGGGCGCGAGGCCCGCGCCGATGCGGGCATGTCCGCGTGCTTCGCACGACCGGACACGCCAGAGCTTGCAGGGAGCGCGGCCATGACCGACCGCCGCGACGATGATTTCCGCATCCGTCCCAGCGCTCCGAAGAACCGGGGCAAGAGCCAGGGCCAGAGCTTCGTTTCCAAGGTGCTCAAGCAGGCGGGCAAAGCCAGCAGCGGCAAGTCCTCGGTGCGCCGTCCGGCATCGACTGGTGGCAGCAAGACCACTGGCCAGCGACCCGGCTCGCGCCTGGGGCGTGGGCATACGGCGGCGCGCTTCGCGGGGGCGAAGCTCACGCCCATGTCGCGGCGCGTGACCATCAAGACCTTGCTGGTGAACCAGCAGCGGGCCAGTCCGCAGTCGCTCGCCAAGCACCTGCGCTACATCGAGCGCGACGGCGTGGGCCGGGACGGTGAACCGGGCCGGGCTTACGGGCCGCAGACCGACGAAGCCGATCTTGATGCCTTCAAGGAACGCTGTGCCGATGATCGGCACCACTTCCGCTTCATCGTTTCGCCAGAGGATGGCACGGAACTGGAAGACCTGCGCACCTACACGCGGCATCTGATGGGCCGCATGGAAGCCGACCTGGGCACGCGGCTGGAATGGGTGGCGGTCGATCACTGGAACACCGACAACCCGCACACCCATCTGATCGTGCGCGGACGCGACGACACGGGCAAAGACCTCATCATCGCGGGCGACTACATCGCCGATGGCTTCCGCCATCGAGCATCCGAGCTGGCAACCGAATGGCTGGGGCCACGCACCGAATTGGAGATCCAGCAGACCTTGCAGCGCGAGGTGGAGCAGGAGCGGTGGACGAGTCTGGATCGGACGCTGCAACGAGAGGCCGGCGAAGACGGCAGAGTGCAGATCGAACGCTTCAACGAACCGAAGCTGCAACGCCAACGCCTGCTGTTGATCGGCCGACTGCAACGCTTGCAGCGCCTGGGCCTGGCCGACGAGATGCAGCCGGGCACCTGGGCCGTCCATGCCGACGCGGAAAAGACCCTGTGCGCCCTGGGCGAGCGTGGCGACATCATCCGCACCATGCGGCGGGCCATGCGCGGCGAGCCGCGCGAGCTGGCGGTGTTCGAGCCGGGAGACGATGGCCGAACCATTCTCGGCCGCGTGGCAGCGAAGGGGCTGGCCGACGAGCTGCGCGACCGGGGCTATCTGGTCATCGACGGCGTGGACGGCAAGGCCCACTACGTCGCGCTCAACGCACACGATGAACTGGCGAACTATCCGGCCGGCGCCGTAGTGGAGGTGAAGGGATCGGCCGACGTGCGCGCAGCCGACAAGAACATCACCGCACTGGCGAGCGGCGGCCTATACCGCACCGACCGTCGCGCAGGGTCAGGCCGTGCCGGGCCGTGATCCGCAGGAAGTCGTCGCGGCCCACATCCGCCGACTCGAAGCCCTGCGCCGCGCCGGCATCGTGGAGCGCGTGGCCGAAGGGCTATGGAAGGTGCCGGACGATCTGCCCGAGCGTGGCCATCAGTACGACGCGCAGCGCCTGGGCGGCGTGGCCGTGGAACTGAAATCGCACCTGCCCATCGAGCGGCAGGCCCGCGTCATCGGGGCTACCTGGCTCGACCAGCAACTGATCGGCGGCGGCTCGGGCCTGGGCGACCTCGGCTTTGGCGGCGAGGCCAAGCAGGCGATGCAGCAGCGCGCCGACTTCCTGGCCGAACAGGGACTGGCCGAGCGGCGCGGGCAGCGCGTGATCCTCGCCCGAAACCTGCTGGGCACGCTGCGCAGCCGCGAGCTGGCGCAGGCCGCCAAGGACATCGCCGCCGAAACCGGCCTGGAGCACCGCCCGGTGGCCGACGGCCAGCGCGTGGCCGGCATCTACCGCCGCAGCCTCATGCTCGCCAGCGGTCGGTATGCGATGCTGGACGACGGCATGGGCTTCAGCCTGGTACCGTGGAGGCCAGTGATCGAGCAGCGGTTGGGGCAGCCGCTTGCGGCGACAGTGCGTGGCGGAACGACCTCATGGGAAATCGGGCGTCGGCTTGGGGTTTCTTTGGGCTAGTCACTTGAGGCTATGTGCCCCATGAACATGGCCCCTGCGCGTTGCTGGCTCGTGCACCTGGCGCGATGCTGAGGACAGCTCGGTCAAGATGCCGCACTGGCTGGCCTGCTGGGATTCACGGCAGCGTTCCCGCAAGGTCTTGAGCTGTCGTTCCAACGCTTTCAATTCCTTGATGCGGGTAGCCACATGGTCGATGTGCTCGTCGAGCAGGTCGTTCACCTGGGCGCAGTTCTCGTGCGGTGCATCCTTGAAGCGCAACAGAACCCGGATTTCATCCAGCGTCATGTCCAACCCCCGGCAGTGCCGGATGAAGGACAGCCGGTCAACGTGTTCTTCTGCGTACATGCGGTAGTTGCCATCCGTACGGGCCGTTTCGGGTAGCAAGCCTTCACGCTCGTAGTACCGGATCGTCTCTACCTGGGTATGTGCGGCCTTAGCCAGTTCGCCGATTTTCATGAGTTCATCTTCAGCGGTCGCGGGTTTTTCTCCAAGGCTCATTGTAGGCGCTTGACTCTGTAGTGGGTACAGGGTTTCCAATCTGACTGAAAAGGAGAATTTCATGAACTCTGCCCACCAACGCCAACACGCCGACGCTGCCTGCTGCGGGAGTGGCTGTGCAACAGTGCCTGTGGCGCCCGAGCCAACAGCGTCTGATGCAACGACTATTGGGCCGCAACGCTTTCGCATAGAAAACATGGACTGTGCCTCAGAGGAGTCGGAAATCCGCCGGGCGTTGGACGGCATGGCGGGAATTCGTAGCCTGCAATTCAATCTGGGCGAACGCGAGTTGGCCATTGCCGCCGATGATCCTGTCTTGCAGCAGGCGCTAGACGCAATCCGCAAGGCAGGCTTCAAGCCGGAACCTCTTGGCGACACAGGCTCGTCGGCTGCTGCGGTTGCCTCGCCAACGGGCTTCTGGACGACATGGGGCAAGTCGCTGGGCGCCCTGGGGTTGGCTGTGGCGGCCGAGGGCTTGGCATTCGCCTTTCCAGACAGCGTACCTGTCAAGGCGCTGGGAATGGCGCTGGCCGCGGCGGCCATCGCGCTGTCGGGTTTCTCGGTTTACGGCAAGGGGCTGGCTGCACTGCGGCAGGGCCGCTTGAACATCAATGCCCTGATGACCGTGGCCGTGACCGGCGCTTTCCTGATCGGCCAGTGGCCCGAAGCGGCGATGGTGATGGCCCTATATGCGATTGCGGAAGCCATCGAGGCCCGCGCCGTGGATCGGGCGCGCGGCGCCATCAAGAGCCTGCTGGCGCTCGCGCCGGAGCAAGCTGAAGTGCGTCAAGACGATGGCAATTGGGTGCGCATGGGAGTCAAGGAAGTCACTGTGGGCATGACCGTGCGTATTCGCCCTGGCGAGCGCGTTCCGCTGGATGGCATCGTGAGCCTAGGTCAGAGCGCTATTGACCAGTCCCCCGTGACCGGCGAAAGCTTGCCGGTGGACAAGAGCCCCGGCGATGAAGTCTTCGCCGGCACCATCAATCAGGCTGCGGCGTTGGAAATCCGTGTCACGGCCCCCGCGTCCGACAGCACGCTGGCGCGCATCATCCACGCCGTTGAGCAGGCCCAGTCTTCCCGTGCGCCCACGCAGCGTTTCGTGGATCGCTTTGCCGCCGTCTACACGCCTGCGGTGTTCGTCCTGGCCGTTGCCGTTGCGTTGTTGGCGCCCTGGCTCATGGGGCTGACCTGGATGCAGGCCGCCTACAAGGCCCTGGTGCTGCTGGTCATCGCCTGCCCTTGCGCCTTGGTGATTTCCACGCCCGTCACCGTCGTCAGCGGTTTGGCCGCTGGGGCGCGGCGAGGCATCCTGATCAAAGGTGGTGTGTACCTGGAAGAGGCGCGCAAGATCAAGGCCGTGGCGCTGGACAAGACCGGCACCATCACCGAAGGCAAGCCCAAGCTGGTGGCCTTCGAGCCCGTGGACACAGGACTCGGCCAACAAGCCCTGGAGGGGCTGGCCAAGAGCCTCGCAGCGCGGTCGGATCATCCAGTGTCCAAGGCCATCGCAGATGGCGTGTCGTCCGCCACGCAAGAAGTGGATGAGTTTCAGGCTGTTGCCGGGCGCGGCGTGCAGGGGGTGATCGACGGCCATACCTATGTGCTGGCTAACCACCGCTGGATTGAAGAGCGCGGGCAGTGTTCGGCTGACCTCGAAGCCCGCCTTGCAGTGCATGAGCAAGCTGGCCGCACCGTCACGTTGTTGGCCAGCAGCGAACGGGTCATGGCCATCTGTGCAGTAGCCGACACCATCAAATCCTCATCCGCGCAGGCCGTGGCCGACCTGAAGGCATTGGGCGTGACGCCGGTGATGTTGACGGGCGATAACCTGGCGACGGCGCAAACCGTCGGCACCCAGGCGGGCATCGCCGAGGTGCGTGGCAACCTGCTGCCCGAGGACAAGTTGCAGGCCATCGGCGAGCTTCAGCAGCGCATGGGCGTCACGGCGATGACCGGCGACGGCATCAACGACGCCCCCGCGCTGGCGAAGGCTGACATCGGCTTCGCTATGGGCGGCGCGGGCACCCACACCGCGATGGAGGCCGCCGACGTGGTGGTCATGAACGACGACCTACGCCGCCTGCCCGAAACGATCCGGCTGTCCAGGCGCACCCACGCCGTGCTATGGCAGAACATCGCGCTCGCGCTGGGCATCAAGCTAGTGTTCCTGCTGCTGGCGATCTTCGACGATGCCTCCATGTGGATGGCCGTGTTCGCCGACATGGGGGCGAGCTTGCTGGTGGTCTTCAACGGGCTGAGGCTGCTCAGGCAGCAGGCGGGTCAGTAAAACCGAATATGGAGTGTTGAAAATGGGAATCCTGGATCGAATTTTTGGTGGGCATGGCGGCGGCCACGGCGGGGGGCATGGCGGCTCCCACGGGCATGGCAGTAGCCATGGCCACGGTGGCCCCAGCAGTCACGACTGGGGGCGCAATCCGGCGCCTTCGGCCAGCGGCATCACTTGCCCGCAATGCAAAGCGATCAATCCGAACGGCGCTCGCTTTTGCGGCCAGTGCGGGACATCGCTGGTGCCAGCGTCGTGCACGAAGTGCAGTAGCGTCATTCCGATCGGCGCGAAATTCTGTGCTCAGTGCGGCAACGCGGTAACTTAAGTCATGGTGATCTCGGCCTGGATCTACACCTTGATCCCGGCAGCGGCCGCCATCATCGGAGCTGCGGTCGCGGTGAACGTGCGGCCGGGGCCAACACTGGTCAGCGCGATTCAGCATTTCGCCGCTGGCGTCGTGTTCGCGGCGGCGGCCGGCGAAATCCTGCCCGACATCATGCATCGGGGCTCGCCTTGGGCAACGTTGATCGGCGGCGGAATCGGCGTCGCCACCATGCTGCTGGTAAAGCACTTGGAGGCATTGGCGAAAGGGCCAGCCGGTCTATTGACAGTGATCGGCATCGACATCCTGATTGACGGCCTGGTGCTCGGCATCGGGTTTGCGGTCGGCCCGAAGGTCGGCCTGCTGCTGACCATCGCCCTAACCATCGAGGTGCTGTTTCTTGGCTTGACGGTGGCGACGGAACTCGGCGAGAGCGTTCGCTCCCGTGCCAGGGTCGTCTGGATCACGGCTGCGCTCGTGCTTTTACTGCCAATCGGAGCTTTACTCGGAGCGCCGGTGGCGTTGTTACCCAGCCCCATCGTGACCGGCTTCTTCGCCTTTGGTCTGATTGCGCTGCTCTACCTTGTGACCGAAGAATTGTTGGTTGAAGCGCACGAAACACCGGATCGTCCCTGGGTAACGGCCATGTTCTTTGCCGGCTTTCTGGCCCTGCTTCTGCTTGAGGAAGGCATCGGCTAGTCGTCCAAGTGCCTGTAAAACTGTGAATTCAAGTCTGTAGCTGCTACACTGTTGACCTTATGCGCAAATGGCTGGCCATCGTTCTGTTGGTGCTCATGCCGCTCCAATTCAGTTGGGCGGCAGCGGCCAGCTATTGCCAGCATGAAACCGGGGCTGCGGCCAAGCACTTCGGCCACCACGCGCATCAGCACAAGGCCGCCGACGGCAAGGACGCATCGTCCGATCCGGCCAAGACTCTGAGCGGCGATCCTGATTGCGCGTCCTGTCATGCCGGGTGCTTCTCGGTCTTGTCTGGGGAGGTCAAGCAGGCGTCGCCGATCAGTCCGTCCCCGGATACGGCGTACCACCCGGAGCGCCTTGCCGCGCCGCCCCCCGACCGTTTAGCGCGCCCTCAGTAGCGTGTCCTCGCCTGATCGGCGGGGAGCGCACTCCTTTCCCTTCGTCCTCACCCCTGCCGTCGTGCATGGCGCACGGCGGTATGCAGTCGGCTTCGTGCGGCTGATGTGACGACGTTGCTGGCGATCATCTGGATCGCCCCCCGCCGATTTCCTCGTGTGTTTCAAGTCACTGGAGAATCGGATGTCGAAGGGTATTCACAATCACAATGCAAGGGCAACGGCGGCAGGCTTTCTCCTTGCGTTCACGGCAGGGCTGGCTTTCGCCCAGCCGCTGCCAGCGCCGCCGGGCTATTCCCCAAGCGGTGCGCAAACTGAAGCAACGGCGTCCCTGAGCTTGTCAAAAGCCATCGCGCTGGCTTTGGAGGCCAATCTTGACCTGACCGTCGCCCAGCGGGAAGTCGAGGCCGTGCAAGGCCAGGTGCTTCAGGCGCAAACGCGCCGCAACCCCGAGTTGGCGTATTTGCTCGAAGACCAGCGCACGCCGACCCGCACCCAAAGCGCGCAGATCAACCTGCCCATTGAGCTGGGAGGCAAGCGCGCCGCCCGCATCGCGGCGGCAGAGCGAGGGCGTGATGTTGCGGTCGAGGAGTTGAATGCGCGTCGCGTCGAGATTCGCGCTGCCGTGGTGGCCGCCTTCTTCGATGCGCTGGCCGCCCAGGATCGCACGGCCCTGGCCCAGGACAGCGTTGACCTGGCCAGGAAAGCGACGGACGCCGTTGCCAAGCGCGTGACGGCGGGCAAGGTTTCCCCGGTCGAAGAAACCAAGGCGCGGGTGGCCGAAGCCGGCGTGCGGGTTGAACTGGTGCAGGCCCAAAGCGAACAGCGCAGCGCCCGCGCACGGCTGGCCAGTTTGCTGGGGGCCAGCCCGCTGCAATTCACTCAGGTGGCGGGCAATGTGGACGATCTTCCCAACGTCCCTTCGCTGGATGACCTCCAGCAGCGCCTGTCTGCCTCGTCGGCACTGCGCCGGGCGCAGTTGGAGGTCGAACGCCGCCAATCGCTGGCCGACGTGGAGCGCAGCAAGCAGACGCCCGACGTCACGGTCAGCCTGGGCGTGAAGCGCCCGTACGAGCTTGCACGCAATCAGTTGATGCTTGGTGTTTCCGTGCCGCTGCCTTTGTTCGACCGCAATCAGGGCAACTTGCTGGAAGCGTTGAAGCGCGAAGACAAGGCGCGGGACGAACTCCAGGCGCTGAACGTGCGCCTGAGCACGGAGGTGCTGCAAGCCCGCGAACGGCTGGCGTCGGTTCGCGGCGAGATCGACATATTGCAGCGAGAGGTGCTGCCAGGGGCCAAGAGCGCCTATGACGCGGCCACCGTGGGCTTTGGTTACGGCAAGTTCAACTACCTGGAAGTGCTGGACGCGCAACGCACCTACTTTGCCGCCAAGTCCCAGTACCTCAAGGCGCTCGCCGATGCGCACCGCGCGGCGGCGGACATGGATCGCGTGATCGGCGCATCCGAATCCACGACCACCCTGCCTGCAAACAAGGAATGAACATGAAACCCGAAACGAACAAACTGAACGTCGGCAAGAAGCAGTGGTTTGCCATCGCCGTGATCGCCGCAGTGGGCATAGGACTGGGCAGCGCCATTCTCGGCGGCAAGACGGATAAGAGCGCCGAGGGCGAGGGTCACGGCAGCCACGTTGAAGCCAAGGCCCACAGTGATGGTGAGCATCACGACAAGGCAAGTGGTGACCAGCACGACCACGACAAGGGCCATGCGGACGGTGAGCACCACGAAGGGCCGAGCAAGGGGGTGCATGGCGGCAAACTGTTCAATGAAGGGGATTTCGGATTGGAGGCGTTGCTCGCGGAGGAAGGCGGTGAGCCTCGTTTGCGAATCTGGCTCTATGACAAGGGCAAACCACTTGCCAGCAACACTGCAAAGGTCAGCGCCACCGTCACGCGCTTGACCGGCGAGAAGCAGGCGCTCAACTTCGCGCCTGACAAGGACAGCCTGCTGAGCCGCGAGGTCGTGCCGGAGCCGCACGCGTTCGAGATCAGCATCGTTGCCCAGACAGCCAACGAACCCTTCATGTTCGTCCTCAACCAAGAGGAGGGGAAAGTCGAACTCAGTGATGCACAAATCAAAGCGGCATCCATTAGCATCGACACGGCTGGCGCGGCACGAATCAAGTCAGCCTTGCAATTGCCCGGGGAAATTCGCTTGAACGAAGACCGGACTTCGCACGTTGTCCCACGCATTGCAGGAGTGGTCGAGAGCGTTCAGGCCAGTCTGGGTCAAGCAGTCAAGAAGGGACAGGTTCTCGCAGTCATTGCCAGCCCGGCTGCGTCTGAGCAGCGCAGCGAGTTGCAGACAGCACAAAAGCGTCTGGCCTTGGCCAAGACCACGTTCGAGCGTGAAAAGCGGCTCTGGGAGCAGAAAATTTCCGCCGAGCAGGACTACCTACAAGCAGGGCAGGCGTTAAACGAGGCGCAAGTCGCTGTGGCCAATGCTCAGCAGAAGCTGTCGGCCTTGGGGTTGAGCGCGGGATCTTCGGGAGGGCTGAATCGCTTTGAGTTGCGCGCCCCGTTCGATGGCCTGGTGATTGAAAAGCATCTCAGCCTGGGTGAGGCCGTCAAGGAAGACGCCGCCGTGTTCACCGTGTCCGATCTGGGACAGGTCTGGGCTGAAATCAACATACCTGCCAAGGACTTGCCACTGGTCAGGGTCGGCGAAAAGGTCACCATCAAGGCAACGGCATTCGATGCCAGCGCGCAAGGCACCATCACCTTTGTTGGCGCGCTGATTGGCGAACAAACCCGCATGGCCAAGGCCCGCGTGGTCTTGTCCAACCCCCAAGGCGCTTGGCGTCCCGGACTGTTTGTCAACGTGGAAGTGACCTCATCTGAGGCCGACGTGCCCGTGACGGTGGCCGGTGATGCCATTCAGACCGTGGGCGACAAGCCCGTCGTGTTTTTGAAAGTGAATGGTGGCTTCATTGCCCAGCCCGTGCAGTTGGGCCGTAGTGATGGCAAGCGCGTCGAGGTGGTTCAAGGGCTGAAGGCGGGGGCTCCGTATGCGTCGGCTGGCAGTTTTGTCGTGAAGTCAGAGCTTGGCAAAGCCTCTGCCGAACACACCCATTGATGCCGGAGCAACGCACATGTTTGAAAAACTCATTCGCGCAGCCATCGAGCACCGATGGTTGGTGTTGCTGGCAGTCATCGGTATGGCTGCCGTCGGCGTGTTCAACTACCAAAAGCTCCCCATCGATGCCGTACCGGACATCACCAACGTCCAGGTACAGATCAATACCCAAGCGCCAGGATATTCACCGCTGGAGACCGAGCAACGGGTGACCTACCCGATTGAAACCGTGATGGCGGGCCTGCCCAACCTGGAGCAGACCCGTTCCCTGTCGCGCTATGGACTGTCGCAAGTGACCGTGATCTTCAAGGACGGCACCGACATCTACTTCGCGCGCCAGTTGGTCAATGAACGCATCCAGGAGGCGCGGGAAAAACTGCCTTCCGGCATCACGCCTGCGCTGGGGCCAATCTCCACCGGCCTGGGCGAGATTTACCTGTGGACGGTCGAGGCCAAGGACGGCGCCAAGAAACCTGATGGCATGCCCTACACGGCCACCGACCTGCGCGAGATTCAGGACTGGATCATCAAGCCGCAGTTGCGCAACGTGCCCGGCGTGACGGAGATCAACTCGATTGGCGGCTATGCCAAGGAATACCAAATCTCGCCGATACCCGAGCGACTGGCCTCGCTGGGCGTCACCCTGCAAGACATCATGACGGCGCTGGATCGAAACAACGGCAACGTGGGTGCGGGTTACATCGAAAAGCGCGGCGAACAGTACCTGGTCCGGGCACCTGGGCAAGTCAAGACGCTGGAGGACATTGGCAATGTCATCCTCAGCAGCGCGGGCGGCGTGCCAATCCGGGTGCGCGACGTGGCGGACGTGGGGCTGGGGCGCGAACTGCGCACCGGCGCAGCCACAGACAACGGCCGCGAAGTGGTGCTGGGCACGGTCTTCATGCTGATTGGCCAAAACAGCCGAACGGTTTCGCAAGCCGTCGACAAGAAGATGGTGGAGATCAACCGCAGCCTGCCTGAGGGGGTCCATGCGGTGACCGTCTACGACCGTACTGTTTTGGTGGACAAAGCCATCAGCACGGTCAAGAAGAACCTGCTGGAAGGCGCGATTCTGGTGATCGTGATCCTGTTCCTGTTCCTGGGCAACATCCGAGCGGCCATCATCACGGCGACGGTGATTCCCTTGTCGATGCTGTTCACCTTCACGGGCATGGTGCACTACAAGGTGAGCGCCAATCTGATGAGTCTGGGGGCGCTGGACTTCGGCATCATCATCGACGGGGCGGTGGTGATCGTCGAGAACTGCGTGCGCCGACTGGCCCATGCGCAGGCGC
The DNA here is from genome assembly GCA_004155035.1 of Monosporascus sp. 5C6A. Lineage (NCBI taxonomy): Eukaryota > Fungi > Ascomycota > Sordariomycetes > Xylariales > Monosporascus > Monosporascus sp. 5C6A. Next base: position 1,291 of record QJOB01000469.1, on the reverse strand, counting down.
ACCAGGGCAGGCCCTTGACGCGGGCGGAGCGCTTTCACGAGGTGTTCCTGGCATCCAAGGAATCACGCCGTGCGCTGCTGTTCGGGCAGCTCATCATCATGGTGGTGTACCTGCCCATCTTCGCCCTGACCGGCGTCGAGGGGAAGATGTTCCACCCGATGGCGTTCACGGTGGTAGCCGCGCTCGTGGGGGCCATGATCCTGTCGGTGACTTTCATCCCGGCAGCGGTCGCCCTGTTCATCGGCCAGCGGGTCAGCGAGACGGAAAACTTCCTGGTCGTGCAGGCCAAGCGTTGGTACGGTCCCTTGCTGGATCGCGTGATGGCGGCCAAGGCCGTCGTGCTGACGGCCGCCGGCGTGGCGGTGGTGCTGTGCGGCCTGATCGCCACTCGCATGGGCAGCGAGTTCGTGCCCAGCCTGAACGAAGGCGATTTCGCCATCCAGGCGCTGCGCATTCCGGGCACCAGCCTGTCGCAATCGGTGGCGATGCAGCAGCAACTGGAGGCAACGCTGAAGGCCCAGTTCCCCGAGATCGACCGTGTTTTCGCACGCACCGGCACGGCCGAGATTGCCTCCGACCCCATGCCGCCGAACGCTTCCGACGGCTACGTCATGCTCAAACCCATGTCTGATTGGCCCGAGCCGCGCAAGTCACGCGATGAACTGCTGGCCGCCGTGCAGAAGGCCGTGGACAAGGTGCCGGGCAACAACTACGAGTTCTCGCAGCCGATTCAGATGCGCTTCAACGAACTCATTTCGGGGGTACGCAGTGATGTGGCGGTGAAGATTTTTGGCGACGACATGGATGTCTTGAACAAGACGGGTGAGGAAGTCTCTTCCATGTTGCAGAAGATTCCCGGCGCCTCCGAGGTCAAGGTGGAGCAGACCACCGGCTTGCCGATGCTGACCGTGAACATCGACCGCCAGAAAGCCGCGCGCTATGGACTGAACGTGGCCGACATCCAGGACACCGTGGCCACCGCCATCGGCGGGCGTGAGGCCGGCACGCTGTTCGAGGGCGACCGCCGCTTCGACATCCTGGTTCGCCTGCCGGAGTCCTTGCGCAACGACATGGAAAGCATGAAGCGCCTGCCGATTCCGCTGCCGCGCGCAACGGGCAGCACGGGCGGCGCCGAGGGGCGAACCAACTTCATCCAACTGGCCGAGGTGGCGAGCTTCGAGCTGGCGCCCGGCCCCAACCAAGTCAGCCGCGAGAACGGCAAGCGCCGCATCGTGGGGAGCGCCAACGTGCGCGGCCGTGACGTGGGTTCCTTCGTGGCCGACGCCGAGGC